>PVJA010005488.1:37480-78959 GCA_004027025.1 Myocastor coypus
TTTTTTTTTTTTTTTTTTTTTTTTTTTTTGCTGGCTCAGGATTCCTTAAGGATGGCTGTGGGGATCAAACTGCTATCCCCTGTGCCTGACTAGCACTCCCTCTTCTTTTATTGTATATTAATTCTCCTTCGTAAGGCAGGTAGTGATTCGGTAGTTTATAGAGCCCAGTGCAAACTATTCAAAAAATATTAGAATTTCAAGACAGAGGGCCAGCAAGATAGCTCAGCAAACTAAGCACCTGCTTAGATAAGCGCTGGGACCAGGGTTTAATCTGTGGCACCACATGCCATACTGGCCCCACCAGCCCAAGCACGCTGAGTTAGCCGCCAAGTCCAGGCTTGGTGGTGCACACCTATAATTCTAGTGCTGGGGAGCCTGAAAACAGGATGATCACTATGAGTCGAACCTGCATAGTGAGAGCTTGTACCAAAATAAGACAGCTACAAGAGAGAACCAAATCCCGAGTGTAGGGTTCTTACAGCATCCTTTTAGGTCCCAGATGCTTTACCTTTTCCTGAAGGTTGTAAAGGAAATAAATATTTCCATACTTTTTTTTTTTTTAAAGAAGTTGAAATTGGAGGTAATATTTCAGCTGACTTTACTTCTAGTTAGAGACAGAGGTAAGAACAGGAGACACCGGACATTTATCAAGTACATTTTCATGCAAGATACGTAAGTCTTCATATTGAGTCTTCCTAGTTAATTATTATCTACATTTTAGAGATGATAAAGTATTCAGAATGGTTAACTTGCTTGATATCATGTACCTGGTAAATATCAAAACCAGGATGTAAATATTAGTGGCTTGGTAAAATTGTATAAATCCCCAAACCTGGGCCACATCCCAGATTATTTAAATCAGGTCCATGCATTGTTTTTAAAATTACTTTTAGTAAGAAATAATATTGAGGCAGTTTCAAAACCCATTAGTAGGACAGCCACAATAATTGACACAATGCATATTATTGTCTTCATAGTAGTTGTTCAGAGTACAAGATGCAGACATGATAACTTCTCTAAATACTATTGGTTCAAATATTTCTTCTCATTGAACTAAGAGAAAGTAGTTGTATACATAGAGCAATATTCCATAATAGTAGTTGGTTATTGGTAAAACTGGCACTGTTGGCATTGTTTTTAAATGTCTCAGGTGATTATATTTATATTTTCATTTTTATTTTTGGTTACTGGGAATCAAATTCAGGACCTTAGGGCTATCCTGATAGCTCAGTGGAATAAAGTGCCTGCCTAGGTAGAGCACAGTGACCAGGGTTTGATCTCAGGCATGCTGTGCAAGCCCCATCCATAGGGTATACTGAGATGTCAAATGAGACTAGGTGTGGTGAGATCCTGTAGACCCTGGCCTAAATACAGAAAAAAATAAAGAAAAAAAAGAAAAAAACAAAACTCAGGACCTTGAACTTGCCAGGCAGGTGCTGTGCTGTTGAGCTATGGTCCTGGCCCCTTCTCAGATGATTTCAATGTGAAGCCAAGATTTAGAACCACTGGTTTAAATCCAAGATAAATATGTATATTTTACTAGGACTATGATTAAGTTATGCATTTCACCAACCAGGTGATCTTATTACCTGAGGATTTCTTTAAATATGCAGATGGCTGGGTCCCACCCCATACCCACTGAATCAGACCTGGGGTGAAGTGGTGGAGCAGCCATCTCGCTGGAGAATTTTCTGATGCTCCAGGCTTTAGGATCCACTATCATTTACCTATGTGGACACAAGGGATCGTGATATGGCCAGACTTCTCAAATGGCAATGTGATTAAGGGAGTTAAGGCATCTGGCCATCTTGTTAAAGTTGCAGATTCTGGTTTAAGAGGTTTGTGCTTGCTTTGACGAGGAGCCCCACATGCCTGAGCTGTGTGGAGGTTGCTACCTCAGAGGAGAAGCATTGCCAGGAGATAGAGGTCATCCAGGAGCTGGGGTGAGGGCATGCCCATGTTTACCATTGCCAAGCATGTGGACTGGGAAGGAGAATCTTTCTAGAAAGGAACTTGGCAGTTTTTACCGAAATCCTAAAAATCATGGAAGCCTATGTGTCTTCTGATGTGACTTCAGTTCTGAAAACTGAACCTAATATATGGACATTTGGCTCATTGTGAGAGATGGAATTAGCTTGGTGAGTTAAGCATTACTCAGATATTTAACAATAAATGGCTGGCTTGGCATGTTATGCTTTTGTAAGTATAATGTAAAACACTGCAGGCCTTTAAAAATGATAGTTTTAAAGGTAGATTTTTCACATTTCTTAAAAATCCACACACAAATAGGAAAACATAACAGTGTAAAAGATAATATAGTGAAAATTCTCAATTTCTCTCTGTTTTCCTGCCTCTGGGGTAACCACTATTTTAAGGTCCTTGCATATCCTTCAGAGACAATCAATGCTTCTTCAAGGACATAGTTTCCCTGGTGCTTCTACACAAATGCAAGCTTGTATTTACATTGTTCTGTGCCACATTATCTTTGCTAACAATCTATCTTTGAGATGGTTCCATATCAGTTTATAGAGATCTTCTGTATTCTGTTTTTACAGCTACATACCAAGAGTGATGTGTTAGAGCAATATTTATTGACATGTGAAAATGTTTACAGCATATTGTCAAGTGAGAAAAGACTGCAAGCAGTTTCCCCAATCCTGTTTTGTTGATGCTGTAAAATAAAGAGCACACACACACACACACACACACACACACACACACCTGGGAAAAGTACTGGGACTGTATTGAATTACAGATGAGAATGTAAACAGTAGTTATATTTAGGTGGTTGAATTGTGGGTGCTTTCGTTATTTCATAATCTGTGTTCATTATCATGATTGCCTTCCAACTATACTGTATTAAGCCTTAAAAACAAAGCAGAGCTGAGCTCCACCAGGGATGGGGAGCTCCTGGGGATGACGACCTCTCTTTCTTTCATGGGCCAAGAATCCTATCACCACCCACCAGAGTCGATGTGGTTGTTTCCTGTGAAGAACTGGAGGTCTGGTGCCACTCAGCATAGCTTACTACAGACACCATGCCTCCTCATCATGTGTTGTTATGGTTGACAATGTTCCCCCAAAGCCCCAAGCACACATAGCAGGGGCTTTAGGAAGGTGACTAAGTCTTGGGGTGTTGTAGCTGCTGACTTGCTGTTAGGAAGAGGGCCTGGTAGGAAGACATGTTCTTGGGCCTGGGGTGGGGTATGTGTGGGTCACAAGTGCCTATTTCCCTCCCCTTCTCCTCTGCTTCCTGGCTACTATGAAGGGAGCAGCTTTCCTCTGGGCTGGGTTTCCCACTACGCTGGTTCTTTTTTTGTCAAATGTGGACTGAAGGTTCTGTAACCAGGAGGTAAAATAAGCCTTTCCTTCTTTAAGCCGTGGGTGTTGTGGGTATTTTTTTCCAGTGATGAGAAAGTGATGAAAGCCATGTGTTTAGGCCACCTGCTTCAGCACCACTGATGGCTGTGGTGCCTGACTCACATCCCAGTTCCTGGCCACATCTCCTGACTATGATTCTCCTGTTGTAGACTCTGAGAATTTGTACTCTAAAAAAAAAAAAAAAAAAAAGAGCACCACGATGATGGGGTTCATGAACATCTGAGAAACTTTGATGTGGACCATAACCAGCAAACCTTCATGAAGGGCCAGGTAGTGAGTCTTTTAGACTTTGCCATTCATTGAGATTCAGCTACGATCACTTGATGCTGTTGTAGCAGAAAAAAATGGTGTGCAAATGCTTGTCCATGATTTTGTTCCAATAAAACTGTTTACAAAGCTAGTGCTGAACTGAAGTTAGCTCACAGTGGATAGTTTAGGACTCCTAGTGTAGTTGATCTGTTACCCTGGAACTATGAATCAGTAGGTGAGGAAATCCTTATATTTGAGGAAGCAGGCCACATACATAGCTGCCATTAACGGTGTGTATCATGTGCTTGGCATTTTCTAGACACATGTAAACCTGAAAACAGCAGACATTGTAGCTACGACCTGTGTTGTACCAACAAAGCACTTCAAGGAAACAAGTGATCAGCCTAAGCTTGCATGATCAAGGATGCAGGCTGGCATGTTCGCACATTCAGGGAGGAAAGCTCTGATGCTGTAGTCTTTGCTCCCTCTGACCTCTGGAAGGTGTCCACAAATTCCATGTCCTCAAGCTATGAAAGCATAGTTAGAGCCACGGACTCTGGTTGTGGTACAAGTACTGGTTGACCTGGCACCTCACAGATGTCCCAACTGATTGGAGTCCCAAGCAGTCTCAGGGTCTACCTGGCACTGCGGGCAGTGCTCACTCAGGCTGAGGTGGTGGCTGGATTCACTGTTTGGAAGGACAGGGCTGAGTACTGTTGCCATAGAAACAGCTCTGGCCACCTGCTGGACAAGTATGAGTCCTGCCGCTGTGGATTCCTGAGTTATCCACTACTTTGCTCAAGAGCCTTTAGGTCTAGCTGATGACAAACTGCCTTGTGGCCCTCCTCCAAGGACCATCAAGTTTCCAGGCGGCCTATGTTGAACATTCACCCTGCTGAGAGCCCATAGACATGGTTAGTTTCTTCCCTGCTTGGAGATAGGGCTGAATAAGGGTGACAGTAGTGGTGGCAGACAGAAGGTGGCCTTTGCTTCCGGGGCCATGGCTTCTCTTTTCATTTCTCCACATCTAAGTCTTTCTGTGCCTGAGCTACTTCCTCTGAGTCAGGAGGTAGGCAACATCTTGGTCAGATTGAACCTCTGTCTCTGGTGGCCCAGCTCAGTGGGTTTTCCCAATAGCAGTGCGGGTTATGTGGATTCCTGCTGAGGTTATCCTAAAAATGCCAATGGTTAACATTAACAGAGAGCTCGGTTTGCCTTGAGCAATGGTGCAGTACATAAAATCTCAAATGTTTTGGCTGCTTATTATATTAACTGAGATAATGGGCACAAAATACAATTTGGAATCTGGTACCCAGAACACCGTGATTACTCAGCCAAATGGTAGCTAATTGTATAATGAGCACCATTATTATGACAGTCAGGATCCTCACAGCAATCCTCTGTGGTCAGTGCTGTCATTCTGGTTTTTACAGATGAGCTTGGATTCTGGATATGTAGGTTCAACAGATCTCTCTGACTCCGGAAGTCATGTGTGATCTTTATGTACTGTGTCTTTCAAAGCCAGGGTATAAGAGGACCATGGCTGCTAGAAGCTTAGAGGGTCGCCATCCCAGGGACCTGTAGAAAGCCCCGAGTATATGGTCCTCTGCTTCTCTCTATCATCTGAGAGCCTCCCCGTACACTTGCAAACCAGGGACAAACTTCTGGAGCTAACAGCTGCATGCTTTCCTCTTATCACTTGCTAAGCTGTTTATCCAGCCTTAGGCAGACATTTGCCTATGACCTAATGGAGCCTTTAGTGGCCCTGACCTGGCCCTTTGGTTCTAACCCTTCCTGCTCTCCTGTCTCTCTAATACACCCATTCTTCCTAAAACAACACAGTGGGTTCCGGCCTAACGCTGTTTTTGCATTTCACTTGAGGTTGTGCCTCTACCACCTGCCTTGGGAGACCTTGACTTAGGTCCAGGCAGACAGCTGAGGCAGGTACAAAGCAGCAGCATGGAGCGGAGACTTGAATAAAGTACCCAAGGGACATGTGGGGTAACACACCCATCTCTTGTATCTCAGTGCCTAGCCTGTAAACCAGAGACTTAGGAGTCCTTGCCAATACCATCTCCTCTTGGCCATTGTCAACTTCTCCACCCCTCCTTGTTCTTGTACTGCTCCAGGAGGTTGAGGTGACCTAAACATGATGAGGTATAATCTAAAATTGCAGATACTTAATTTAAATAATATATTACAGTAAGACACATTGCCACTAATGCCTCTAAAAATGCCCATCCCATACATACTTCTCCCATTGCTCTTGGCACTTTCTGAAGCAGTTCTAGTAGCCTTCTTTCATGTATGTCTTTACTTGTAGTGTTATGGCTCTCTTGATGTCCCGAATAATTTCAAAATGTTATTCTTTCATGGGCATTTTTACTTTGGGGAAAATCCAGAAGTTGCAAGGTGCTCTGTCTGGTGAATAAGATGAATGAGCATGTGCCTTAATGTCTTTATTTGACAGAAATTGCCATCAATGCTTTGTATCAATTGAGAACATTGAGCCCACCTATCTTAGTTACTCTTCTCTTGTTGCTGAGACAAATAGCTGATACTCAAAATGAGGGAAAGGAAAGTTTATGTAGCTCACAGTTACTGGAGGTTTCAGTCCAAATTCAGCTGGCTCCAAGGCAGAAAGGCACACAGAAGAAAACAACCTTTCATGGCAACTGGTAAGAGCAAGAGCCCTGGGAGAGAGCTAGCAGCAGCTGAAGCAGCTAACTTCTCTTTCTACCTTACATTGAAATGCAAATCACCTGCCCCAGGGGAGGTGTAGCACCCATTTCTTTTTTTAAGAATTTTTCATTTTATTATATATATATATATATATATATATATATATATTTTTTTTTTTTTTTTTTTTTTTTTTTTTTTTTTTTTTTTTTTTTTTTTTTTTTTTTTTTTTTTTTTTTCCTGTTTCAGAACCTTTGTTTGTTTATTCACTCATTTTTATAGCCGGCTCAGCCCGCCCCGAGGGCAGGGCTGCCACAGCATGTGGTTCCTGCGATCCAGCCTCGATCCCTGAAGCTGCCCAAGCTTCCCCAAGCAGGCACTTTACACCACTGAGCCATCCCGTTGGGCCCCAGCACCCATTTCCACAATAATCAATTACAGATTTCAGAAGCAGCCCTGTGACACATGAGGCTTTGTGAGGGGACATCTATACACAAACCATAGCACCACCATGAAAAGACTCTGATGAAAGAGATCTTTCAGAAATACTTCATAAAAGTGGCAAAAATGGTGGGATAAGTGTGCTCAAAGAATGGGGGCATACATTGAGGAGGATTAAGGGAAATGTGTCTTTTACCATAATAAGAATTTGAATATTCGTTAAACGTTTTGGTCATTCTTTGTGTCATGATATTTCTAGATGTCCCCCTAAGGTTTCAGGCAATCACACATAATCATACGTAGGTGATTGGACTGTAGGGTTTTAGGGCTGACTGTAGCTGTGAGGTGGGGTGTGGTCAGATGAGCCAAGTCACTGTGGCCTGGCCTAGAAATTTGTCTCCCTTCCTAGCTCCTCCTTTGACTACCTCTGCGTTCCTCTACCTACTACTGCCACACCATGCACAGCTTCTCTGCCATGCTTCCTTGCCTTGTTGGCCATTTATGGACTGAAACCCTTATACACTAAGAACCAAACTAAATCCCCCCTCTTTAAGCTGTTCCAGCAATAAGGGAAATGACTATGACACTTTGTTCCTCTTGAAGATGACCCTTCTCTTGTGCACACCATGTCCCTCCATTCTTCCCCAGGCTCCGGTGTCCCTTAGGTCCTGGAGCCTTGTCTGTGTTTATTACTCAGCAGCTCTAGTCTCATCATAGCTTTTGAATGGGACAGACTGGTCCATGCTCTGCTCCACCACGTTAGCCTTTCATCTGCTCTCAGGGGAAGTGCTGAACTCCTTACATGGGTCTTTGACAGGCCCTGGGTTACCTGTCCCCTGCCATGTCCCCCACCTCATACTGTGCCACAGTATCTTCATTCCTGCCACCCATGGTCTATGTTTCTGAGGCTCAGGAAACCTGCTGCATCTTCCTGGACAGTCATTGCCAGGGAATTTGGTTAGGACTCACCTGGTCCAGTAGATTTTCAACAGAATGCTAAGGTGAAGGAAGGTGCTTAAAAAATCCTATGAGCATCCTGGATATTTATTTATCTATGCCTGTTGATAGCCTGTAAGAGAGAGACGGGGATACACTCTTGATCCTCACAGCTCTATGTACATATGGCCTTCTTCCTCCCATCTCCATAGTAACCCCTTAGAGAAGGGCAGGGAGATATCCTGTTGCCCTGCCCTTCTCTAATATCCTGCCTTGTTCCTCTGGTCCTCTTTCTCCCTCAGTCACTCTTCCTTTACTTATCACACTGTGTAGAATCTGCCTACTTCTGTAGCTTCCTTTTCTCTGCCACTTCGTTTGTTTCTTCCCCACTGTGCTACTGAGACTCATTAAATTCAGAGCCACACAGTCCTGGGGTTGAATCCAGTCTTGTTGCTTGGGGCTTACGAGGTTTCGGGTGGCCAGTCCACCTTCTGGGGCCTCCTTTTCTCACCTGATAAATAGGAGAGAAAATTCTTACCATGTAGATTTTTATGTAATTTAACAAAAAATGTGTATATAATGCAATTTACTTACTTCCTGGTAGTAGACCCTCATTTAATGTGGTGGGGAAGAAATAATATGATTTTTGCTGGTTTCAAGAAAGCTATGTGCAACTACAGACATTTATCAAAGCCATGGTTCACCACCTTGGCCCTGAATTAAAACCATCTGAGTGTCTTTTAAAAATTCTAGTGGCCAGGCTACTCCCCAGCCAGTGAGGTGAGAACCCCCACTGGGTGGGATCCGGGCATCCAATGCTGCTATAGTTGTGCAGGCAATTTCAATGGGCAGCCCAAGTTGCCAGCTTATATGATAACCATCCTGACCTTTGTGAGGCAGAGCATGTCTCCTTTGGAATTTAAAAAAGATAAGAAGATTGAAGGGATGGAAACAAAACTCTCATTTATTGGGCCCCCACTGTGTGTCTCACTCTGTGTCTGGCGCTTTAGTCACATAGAAGCAACTGACTTTCACCATGAACTCGATGCAAAAATTGTTATTGTCCTGGTTTCTTCACTTGCTTAACAACAGACAATAGGGTGAAGTGATGGAGTGGGGGAGTCTCTTCTGCCATGCCCTTCCCCACTCTCCAGAAGCACACCCCTTTGGGGAGGTGACTGAGTGCCCCAGTGATTGCTGCCTTCTGGGGGAGCGCTGGCTGCCATACCTGTCCACCTGCAGTGTTTAATGACCCAGCCTTCTTGTTGCTCATGGGGCCCTTGCCAGCCATCTGCCACCTGTTCTTCCACTGGCAGTCGTGCTGTTTACTTAACGGAGAGATTTAAGTGCCTATCAGAGGCTCCCTGTGAAGGAGGGGAGAGGCATCCAGTGACTAGAGATGGGAGCGTCATTATTGTTGTGTTGTTTTATTGCCATCGATTTCCAGGCATTCTGCTAGGGGAGGGGGGAGTGAGCCATGGGAGGGACACAGAGAGGGACACAGAGAGGGAGAGATTCTGATTATTTGGGGAAATGAAAGCCTCTTTTCTGTGGTTGAGGGCACTTCCAACTCTCCTATGCATGTGCAGCAGTGGCTGGGGGATCTTGTTAAATTGAAAATTCTGACTTGATAGGTTTGGTTGTGACCTGAGGGTCTGCACTTCTCACAAGCTTCATGATGAGGTCCGTTCTACTGGTCTACCAGCTACCCCTGGCTCAGCAATGCTGTAGTTTCCAGGGAAGAAGACCCAAATTTATTTTCTGGCCTTTATAGTCTTGGGAAGTGTCCTCAGATGGTACAGAAGTTCATGTTCAAGCCCTGGCTATGCTGTAATTGATCGCTGGTTATCTTAGGAGCTTTGCGCTGCCACCTGTTCTCTGCCTTGGGGTTTTACCCTGTTGTCTATTCTTCTCCACCTTCTTGATCTCTTGGATCCTCAGAGTCTGAGCATGTCTAGCTTGCTTTTCCCACTGCTAAGTGGGATTTAGGGGTCACACCAAAGTTGCTTATGTTCAGGTCCAAGATTGTGTATATTTTTATCTCACCATTCTTGTAGAAGATACGGCATTTAGTGAAGTTTTACCCATTCTTCCTAGTCAGACATGTCTGTCTGCGAGTAGGCAGTTCTTGGCTCCCTGATTCTGTAATTGTTCTTGGCAGGCTAGAAGTGACCAATGGGTGGACAAGCAAGAACAAGGGTGGCCTTCAGAGCTGGTGTTGCCACTGCCAGGCTTTCCCCAGTGGAGTTATGTAGTGTGGATGGGTGGGCTGATGAGGGGGCTGACTTCGCATCTGTGGTCCTTCCAGACCCAGAGAAGCTCCTCAACCCATGCATCTGATGCTTGTCATCCTCTGACAAGCTTATACCTTTATCGTGTTTTATAGATACATTTTCTATAAGCCCCTCCATAGAAATATCTAGAAAATCCTGAGAAAAATTCAGTGCTAATCCTATTATTCAGAGATTACCACTGATAGCATAATGTATGTTGATGTGTGTAGGCGAATGTCTCTATTTATACACACACTTCTATGTAACTATGGATTTGCAGTTAAGTATCCATATTCACATACATATTTTACACAAATATTTAAATGAAATGGTCTTGAGCAATCCACACAGTTTTTTGACCTTTTTTTTTTTTGGTTTTTTTGTTTTGTTTTCGTGTTCCTTAAACTGCTTTCCACGTTATTCAATGGGATTGCCACTTTAGGTTTTTCATTACTCTGCAATATCTGAGTTCTTTTTCTTGCTTTCTTCTTTTCTGTTGGCTGTATGTCATACCACTTCATTTGGTGGATTTAGGATTTATTTTATTTGCCTCAAGGCTCCATGGCAGAAGGGTAGGGTGTACATTTGTGAAATGGGCACGAGTGACAGGAGAGGGCAGGCCATGCCTGCCCAGCTCCCCGCGTGCCAACTGAGTGCACCCCTTTGTATATTTCAGCCTCACCTTGCTTGGGAGGCATCGGTGTAAAAATTTTGGCAGAAGCCAGGTTAACCTTGTCCTGTTGGCAGCAGAAGCAGCTGCTGAGGCAATCAGCAATTATAGGGCACCCACTGTGGGATCTTCGGAGGGCTGGGGGAAGAGACATAGCTTCTCTGTGAACAGAAATCCTTGGGGAAGCTGGGACAGATCCAAAAGAAACATGGACTCTCGATAACAGAATGCTTATACCTACATAGTGTAAGTGAAAAGTAGTGTGTTTAAATGAAAAATGATAGTAAAAGATACAGAGTCAGGGCTGGGGAGATAGCTCAGTGGCATAAGCCCCTGCCTGGCAAGCACAGGATCCTGAGTTTGAACCCCAGTACCCCTAAGTGAATAAATTAATAAAAAAACACATGGTCATGAATCCTCCTGAAAAGACCCCTCCTTCACCTCCAAAACACTCAGCCCGCCACCCTTGCCCCTTTCTGAGGCAATGCGGAAGTCCACCTCCATGAGCGTCATTGGGTGTGCTCTTGTATCTGAACTGATGCAACATGTTTACTTCTGTGATCCTTTTGAGTTAGGAAAGAGCCAGAAATCAGTCAGTTCCAGATCTAGCGAATCAGGTAAGTGAGGAGGCACTGCAACGATTTTAGTGCTCTGCAGCTGTGTTCACTGAATTTTTGATCATACCTCATACAGACACTTTCAAAATAGGACTTCCAGAACTGCTTCAGAACGTGGCAAGAGCTGGGGAGATAGATCAGTGGCAAAAGTACCTGCCGGGCAAGCACAGGGTCCTGAGTTCCATTCTCAGTACCACACAAAAAACAGAAAGTTGAAAGAATCATGGAATAACTGTTTTTGAGGCAAGGGAACATATTTTGAGGAGCATTAATAGCACTATGTCCTTTATAGTAATACATTTTTAAACATTTAAACTTGGGCTATATTTCTCTATCACCACTGGCATGTGTTTACATGCCAATAAACCCTAGCTGAACAGAATGGAGGCTGCAGAAAGTGGTGGCTGTGGTTACCAACTCTGGAATCCGAATGGAATTTGAATCCTAGATTTGACATGATGTGGATGAATGTGGTATTTGCTTTCTATTACTGTAATGTTCACCTGAGGAAACCAACTTATAACTAAAAAGGGTTATTTCAGCCTAAACATTTTAGAGGTTTCGGTCTGTCACAGATTGGCTCTGTTGCTTTGGGTCTGTGGTGATGAATTCCTGTAGGAATGTGTGGCAAAGCAAAATTGCCCACCTCATGGCTGCAAAGTGAAGAAGAGAAAGACTGAGAGATGAGGATCCCAGAATCACCTTGCAGGACCCACTCCCCCGTGACCTGAAGACCTTCTGTCAGGCTCTGCCTCTTAAAGGAGCCACCACCTCCCAGTACCACCACCTAGAGGTAGAGCCTTTAACACTTAACTTCCAAGTTGTACTAATGAAGCCCTTAGACTTTCTGAGCCTCAGTTGCTCTGATCTGTAAGTGAGCGTAGAGCTTCTGTAGTAGAGTATCAAGAAGAACAACTGTTAACACATGTGCGTATGGGCACTCAGCACAGTGACGTCCGTGGCATCTAGGCACAAAATGTGCCCCCACCACTGCCATAGTTGTAGTGAAGTTGTAGGGGAGAAAGGCAGCATTGCGTGTGTGTGTGTGTGTGTGTGTGTGTGTGTGTGTGTGTGTTTCTACTCATGAGATCCCTGTTTGATGAAGTGAAAATACTTTATAGAGTTGATGCAGTTCAGTGTTTCTGTGAAGGCCCAGAAAAGACAGAGCCCTGCCCATAGATTCAGCCCCCAAAGAGGCAGTGCATCAACACAGTTAGGAAGACTATCAGACCGGCAAAGAGGAAGAGATGTTCTGCTCCTGCCTGTGGGCCTAATTGGCTCTCTGACCTGGCTAGCCACCTACTTTCTCTGATTTCCAGGACTAAAAAGGATCCAGTTGTCAGGTCACCTCATTCCTAAGGCTTCTTCCAACTCCAACAGTTCGTGACTGACTCCAGGACAGTAGTGGCTGGGTCAGGATCCCTCCTGAATATTCTTATCCTGGGAGAGCATTTTTGAGAGTGTTACATGTTGCCAGCCAGGGCCAGTGTGCATATGTGGGTGAGCTGTGATAACAGTTATAGCCACAGCCTTCCTGGAATGTGCTTTCTTTCTCTCAGCATAGTTTAGTTTGAATCCCCTATGACGGTTCTCCTTCATTAATGGGGGAAGATGAATAGAGACTTAGTAACTGCAGTTCTTACGCAGCCTCCTCCTGGCTAAAGTCCATTGTGACATCAATCCTTTGAGAAGGTCAGATTTCTGAATTTCAGGGCTTTCAACCAAGTCAAGGAAGAACTAACAGAGCATAGCAGGCTGGGAGGTGTGGCTTGGAGAGGCAGAGGAAGGGTGGTCTGTCTTCTGAACACAAAGAACAGGTCCCTGTGTCCTCCTTTGTGCCTCCTTGAACGTGCCTGTCATTGCTCTGCAGTTGCCGTTCTCTTGGGCTCAGTTGCAAAAGGCTGGCTGTAGGAAGAGATTAGATGACATGGAAATATGGATGCTCAGGCTGCAGAAAGGACTGGGAGAGGGCAGCCAGCCAGAAAGCAGGTGCGCGCGCACACACACACACACACACACACACACACACACACACACACACAGGAGCACAGTCTGAAGTTCCTGAACTTGGTGCTGATAGCTGGGAAGTGGTATCAGCATGAGGCCGTCAAGGACAACTCACTGAGAGTCAAAAGACTGTGCTGAGGACAAAGGGAAAAGTCATCAGCTGAAATCTTCATCCTTGGAAAAGACAGCAAAGAAAGCCCACACAGCAAGGACCAAGAGGCCAAACATAAAGACCCAGTCTCAGACTGCAGTTGGGAAGACAAAAATTATTCTAGGAAATACACATCTTCATTAGAAACAGTAGAATGCATTTTAAAAGCAGGGTGAAAATTACCTTTATTTATTTATTTATTTAAATAAAACATAGCCTGCCTATATCTGAAGTAGAAGGAATGTTATGCAGGAGTTCTTTCAGACCTTCCTACATGCAACAAAATGTTATTATTTTCCAAGTTAAGGGTGGATATGTGCTTTACACATCTCATCAAATCTTGTCATATTGAAGCCAGCTTTTGCAAATTAGTGTTGCTTATAGCAAAGGTATTCTGTAAAGTGGTGCTCTTTGGCCTGCAGCAGGAGCTCCTGTGTTGTTGCAAGTAGAGCAGGTGTGCTCCTCCAGATGTCTGGCCAGGTGAGGGATGTGGGGACACATTAGAGGAAGAATATGAGACTCAAGAGAAAATTCAGAAGCACAGCATACCTGAGTTAATGGCCAAGGGCCCACAGAGGAGTATCTGTGGTGTAGAACTGTCCCTTGATATCTTGGGGGATGGATTCTAGGTGCACTGCTCCAGCCAGCACTGCTCTGGCCTTTTAGGTATATCTAGACTCTCCTTTTACATTTTGGTTCTCAGAGGAGATGGGAGATGTTGTTTTTACTTAAGGAGGTCTCTGTGGGGAAAGGGGGCAATGGAAGGCATTTATGCCTCATCCCTTATTTGTTTTGCAAGGAGGACATGGGCTGATCATTGAAGATTTCTGCCTTTGGTTGTCACTGTCCCCTATAGTTTCCCTCTTGGGGACTTTACTTAGTGTGTAAGACTGGCATGGGTCAATGGGGGCATAAAGAAAGAAGGAAGCTTTTGTTTTTGTGTAATGGAACCTATTTCTACTTCTTCAACTTATGAAATGTACCGAAGCTAAAGGCTTGTCATTTTTTTTAGCACTCTATAGGATCATTGTGCTGTACTGTTTCGTCTCACTAGAAGAAAAGAGATCTATCTGCCCACCCACTCACCCACCTACTCACATAACTACCTACTTACCCACACACCCACCCACCCACGCACCTACCCACCCACCCATCCACACACCTACCCACCCACCCACCTACCCATATACCCACCTACCTACCCATCTTTCTACCACCTACCCACCCACTCACCTACCTACTCACCCACCTACATACCCTGAAAATGGAGTTTCAGCACCTATAATATAAGGTTGTTATAAGAAATAGACATCTTGATTCCGTACAGTTTTGAGTTTGTGTGCAGTAAATACCTATTAGGTAATTGCTGGTTTTAGAATAACCATGACATGCACAAAGGCCATGAGATGTAAACCAAGACAGTGAGAGCACTGCATCATGCATGACTGGAGGATGCTGCACTTCTGTGCAGAGGCCTTACTGAGTTAGTACAGATACGCCATGAGGGCTGTGGGATTCAGAAGGCAGTGTTCTGGGGAGAGTTACAGCATCCCTCAGCTGATTTAGATTGCTGAATGAAATGTAACTATTGGTGAAATCTTTGGGGGGAACTATTGGAAGGTGGCAGATGCTCATAAGAACCTTTAAGCCTACTTTTTATTTTTTATGTTTCTTTTTCTTTTGTGTTTTTCTAGATGGCCAACTCATTGAAAAATGAGGGGGAAGGTCAGGCATAGTGGAGCATGCCTGTGATCTCAGCACTTGGGAGGCTAAGGCAAGAGGATTGCCAAGTGTTAGAGGCCAGCCTTGGCTACATAGTGAGTTCAAGGCCAACCTGATCTACATAATGAGGCTCCGTCACAACAACTGCAACAACAAAGCAAAATTCCACCAAGATACGTGGGGGGGGGGTCCTAAGTAATGATGCTTAATTCAGATTTATCAGGTCAAATTAGAAACATCTTCCAAAATGCCTGTGTGGCTGGCAGCATCACCAAGGGCACCTGTTTTTGCTCTTTTGGTCAATATCTTCTTCCTGGAGGACTGAAGTCACTTGTGGTTCTGGGCACAGGATACCGCGTTTCCTTTTTCCTCTTCCAGCCTGTCTTCTAAGTAGAGGAATTTCTAATTGGATTGGATCATCCCTCTGTCTTCCTTTGCAGGATTATGTTTTGCTAGTTGAAGCTTTCCTATCTCTGCAAGGTAATACCCATGCCTTGTGCTTTTGCTTATGCCCTTCTTGGGCATTTCCTGGCTGAGTTTATCTTTCTGTCCTACCAGCTTGTGCCTGCTGTCAAGTGGTTAAATTAGCTGAGGCTTGCTCAAATTCACAGAAGATGGCAGAAAGCTGTTTGGGCCACCTGGGGTTTATGGGCATGCTCCATGGGAAGCCATGGGTTGCTGGCTCAGCATTAACTGGGGGAAGCTTGGTTCCTCTCTGGCTACTAGTTCTTGTGTGTGGTTGCCTATGTGGGGACCCTGAAGTGAGGCAGTGCAATGGCAGAATCAGTTTTCTGGACTATTGACTATAATACACAGACAGCAGACCCAAGCCCTTGGAATTTCTCTGGAGCAGAGCTTGATTCCTCCTTTCACTTCTCTGCCATGTGCCGCCACCTTTCTAAATAAGTTCTGAGGAAAGCCTGTGACTGAGTGCCAGTTAGCACCATGCTGGGAATAAAGGTTTAGGTAAACAGAAAAGAGGAGTGAGCTGAAGGAATTTGGTGTTGAGTCCTTCATCCTCATAACTAGAAGAATCTGTACCTTCTAGAACCAGGTGTGTCTGTCCATTGCTGCCTTTGGGATCGAAGGCCCAGAGAAGCTCTGATTGGTTTTGTTGGCTCTGTAGTCCCTGCTCACATCCTGAAGCCCTTTACTGTGTGTACAAGGAATTAGATTCTGTGCCTGGGGTCGTAGCTAACCAGCTTCCTCTTTCATTGTTCATTTTCTGTTTAGTGATGACTAGGCCAAGAATGTTAGAATAAGAAATGGGGCACTTGTTGGTCCTCTCCTTTCTTGTAGAATTTTCTAGAATTTGATCTTCAAGAGATCATCTGGCTTCTCTGGAGACACTGTAACTAGGGGAAGAGCAGGGCTAGAACTTGATTCCTGATGTTATACTGCTTCCACTCTAGCAATTTGCAGTTTTGTTGGTTTGAATTCTGGACTTCTCATTTAATAAATTCTTAAGAATTTCAGCAAATATATGAGCAGCTAAGGAACAAGTTTAGTGAGTATAATTAATCTAGACTTTGTGCATCCCTGCCCCTAGTGGGACTGTCTACCTTTGGGACCCTTTTGTCTCATCCAGCTTCTTGTAATGAGTATTTGTCCTCTTTCCAAGTCAGCCTTGCTTCACATTCTGGCTGCTTTCTCTGCTTCTGTGAATTCCTTCCAAGTTGCTGCATCTTACAGCTAGTAGGTTGCCCCATGCATGTCCACTGGCCACCAGCCTTGACCTTCCCGTGGGCTTCCATACTGGCCTGCAGCTCCTAATCTGGATCAAGCAGGGTCCACCCACATGGTACAATGCTCATCCAGCTCTGTACTTCTGAGGTAACTCCTATTCTTCCTCCTTGTCATTCATTTTTTTCCCTTTAAGGTATAGTTCTTCAGATACAAAATGTAAATGGGTGCCGAAAGTGAAGCTCTGAGTAATCAATATTTAAAAAGCAAAAGTCAAAACCTGACTGTAGTGGTATAGCCTGTGATTCCAGTACTTGGGAGGCTGAGGCAAGATGAATCACTATGAATCTGAGTCTAGCCTCGGCTGTAGAGTAAGTTCAAGGTCAGCCTGAAGTTCGTAGTGAAACCCTATTTCAAAAAAAGACATCAATAGATAAAATACAATTAAATAAAATTGAAAAAAAAATAAATAAAAGAATAAATGGATGTCTTGCCCTAATTATGTGTTTTTAAAAAAGTATTTCTGACAATATTAGTGCCTGGATCCCTGAGATTTTCAGTAGTTCATAGATTTTGTGGCTGGGATGAGTCCTGTCTTTCCCACTCTATGTCTTCCTTGACTCATTTCTCCTGGCTTTGTTCATTTCTGGCTTTTTCTGTTATCCTCTTGATTTCTGGCCCTTGCAGATTTCTTCTTCTGAGTTAATGTTCTGTTTACATCTTCTTCCAGATTGTTAATAAAGACATTAACACATTTCTCCAGGCCTTCCTCCAACCTCTCCATAGCCTGCCCAATCATGGGGTTTTTCTGCTCAAGAAAGAAACAATTTAATCTTGAGTTCTGTTGCTTCCTGCCTCCTGGTGAGTATTTCCGTCTCATCTTAGTTTCTGTTACTCTCATCCAAGCGCCTTCAAGACTTATGTGTGAGGTTCACAGAAGCTCCGCGAACGTCTTGCAAGATAAGCCCCTGGAAGGAAAGCTTACGATCTTGTTAGCATTGGGAACCGACAGCATGCACAGTCCAGCCAATTCGGATTAATTTTTCAAGGAAGATTTTGGTCGGTGCCCTGTCAGTTGCTGCTCTGAAGTCTCACTGTCATCTTGCCTCTGGGCTCCATGCCACTTGCTCTGATTTGTCAGGCAGGCCAAGACATCACTTCTGTGGTCGGGTGTGACTTGCTCCTTACAAACTCCAGTGGCTCTGTCGTGCTTGCAGTCCACTTGTCACATATAAATGGTGCTTCTCGCGGTGGCCTCCTCTTCCACAAGCAGCTTGAGCTAGATTTACCTTTGTTCCCTCTTGCCAGGGGAAAATATCACTTTTGTATCACAAATTTGGTAAGATGGAAGGGCACTCTAGACAGACACATCTTTTGCAAACCAATATGCACTTTTCATAATGCACAATTGAGAGATAGCTTCCATTTCCTTTGTTCTGTTATCAAAGTAGCAACTGCCCATAAAGCTAACTTGGGACGTTGAGAGAAACAGTACATTGCCCTTATCCTGATACCTCAAAATAACCCTGTTTAAATCTTTACATTTCCTTCCACCCTTTTACATGTCTCTCTCACCATAGATGCAGTTTAATGTCTTTGCTTCCCCACAGCGTTGTGTCATAAATAGTCTCTACACCGTTACGCCATCACTGTAGTAAACATCATTTTAAAGGATCACATGCTATTTGGGCCAAGTAAATCCATCTTTTACATTTATATTTTGAATTTTATTGGTCATTTAACCTGTAAATACTGTTATAAATAACAATGAAATGAACATCTTTCTACATATCGTTTTCTTTGGTTAGGATAGATAGCTTTCTAAGGGAAATAGCTTAGATTCCTGGTGGTGGACTGCCTTATTAAGGGTGAGGACAAATATATTGTTAAAATGCTTTAGGCTGGAGGTATAGGAACAGAGTTCTTGCCTAGCATCTGTGAGGCCCTGGGATCTATCCTCAAACAAACAAACAAATAATTCTTTAGAGAAGAGTTTGACCAACTGAAAAAGTCACCGTCGGGACATGAAAGAACCTCTTCCCACTTTCCTTATTGCAGTGGGTTGAAGTAATTCTCATGAGTGAGTTATTACTACCTTGGGAGTCACCCAGATAGATGTATAAATAATTATCACTCTTTCCATATCCGTCTGGCATGTTCATTTTATCACGCCAACAGCATCACTGAGAGTAGCAGTAGCCTCCTACTATCTGACACACCCCTTCAGCCAGTACTGTTTTATGGGACTCTATTCCAGTGATGAATATGATATTAAAACTTCACATAGAGGTACTAATACATGTAAAAAAGAAAAAAAAGAGACATTAATTGCAATTCTATACTTTACTTAACCCAGGGTATCTAAATATTATAATTTAGGCACCCGGCATCATTGGTGTTAAGCTAACGACACCGCCTTAGTTAGTAAGTAGCTCCTGTGCCTGATCACTAGTGACCTTCTCTGCCAAGCTCTGTCTTCTGTCTTTTAGGCAAGCAGTTAGATTCATTTTCATCTTCCTTTCTTGTGTTGGTTCATCTGTGAGTTAGCTCTGCGCTTAGTTCTTGAGGTACAGGTAGCTGATTTGGGAAGTGATTCCCGGATCATAGGAGCCTGTAGGAGAGAGAGGGAAAAGAAAGAAAGCAATGGTGGAGGGGCTAGGACATCTGTTGGCTGAGCCCCTGCCCTTGATTAGTGTGGGATGTCACCTGGTGTGAATACCCCCACATTGTGGGCTGGACCTGCCTGGAAACCAAGAATTTTCCTGTGGTGCTGGAGGAAGCCCTTAGGCAATGAGGTCCCAAGATGGAGAGGAGGAGGGTAGATGCTGAGGACTGTCTGCCACAGTTCCTAGTACACCAAGGAGGCAGGGAGGGTGAGTGGAGCCTCACTCAGAAGTGCCTGCCTCCTGTTCTGTGTAACAGAGTGGGTTCTTCTTGAATAGTCATTGTCCAGCCCAGGCCACTCCCAGTTAATAGTAATCAAGGCTGGCTCACTGCACTTTCATTGTATATGTAACAGGAACTGATTCAAACCACCCATGCACCTGGAAATTGATGGAGAGATGTTGGAGGCTTCCTAATGAGGTGAAGATGAGAGCGCTGGCCAATTTTGTACATGGAAAGAAAAACATTTTTATTCTATGATGTGATAAGCTGGCTGGCCAGTTAACACCTTATAAAACAGTATGGTTGAGGTAACCTATGGTTTCCCTGCTGGTTTTGAGGTAGGGAATGGGAGGCAAGGTCCTTGTGGCTTCTTTTTAGAAGGTCACTTCCTAAAATTATCCACCCGTTCATACTACTCACTGTGGAGGAAAGATGACTCCTTGTAGAAAACCAATTTTCTATTAGGAAATGAACACCAAGCAGCTATAAATGGACAGTAACCACTGCAGCAGGGCTTTCTAGAGAGATATGAGCAGGATCATAACAATGTACTGGTTCAATAATGCATTCATTATAATAGTTTTTGTCACCATTGGGGGGAACAGTGCTTAGGACTTTGGACTTCTCTGTGCTGTTTTTGAAACTTCTTGTGGGTCAATAATCACTTAAAAATAAAAGGTTAAAAATTAAAGGGAATTTTGCTTGAAGTTGTGAGCTTTTTTGAAGCGGCACTTGGGGAAAGTGGAACAAACGTCATCTGTATTCCCATCATGAGGGTGAGTCTGAAGGACACCATAAGGGTCAGGGCTAACATTTTAGACCCAAATGGAGTCTTTGGACCCAAATGGAGCTTTAGATCCTCCAGATTCTAAGGTGAGAGGGAGGAGGAAGCACCATTTATTAGAATTCCAATGGATTTCTTCCCCTAGCTTGCTAATCTTATCCCTTGAAGTTCCTAGGTGAAGCTTGTCCTTTTCTACCTGCTTCCTCTCCTTCCCAAGCTTACTAATGCCAGGCAGATTTCCTCAAGATGGCAAGATGGTGTTGACACCTGAGGGTGGGCAATGGTCTGCAGGGAGCAGTTCACAACTGAGAGGAATGCACTCTGGGAGCTCCAGCAAGGCTGGCAGCATCTGAGCAGCAAGCTCGGGCCTAGTCCTTTGACTCCTGCCTCTTACTAGGTCAGATGTGGCTGGTGGTAAGGAGAGGGGTGAAACTACTTGTGTTAAGACTGTGCCTCCAGAAGGGCCTTTCCCTATTCCCTTCCCAGCCAGATCATATTGTTAGGAGCTCATTAAGTTCTAGAATGTGAACATTGAGAGGAAGGTGATGAATTCCTTGGAGAATATGAAATACTTCCACTTAGCTTCTTGTAGTAGCTGAGTATCAACCACCAAGGGTATTAAGGAGCCACTCTGTGTAAAAAATATCTGCAAAACTTCCACCCTCATTTAGCCATTACATTCCTACTAATCATTAGGTTATAAGCATTTGGCCAATTAAACTCATTCTATTATGATGTATTTGGGTATTTAGATAGGCATAATCTAAGCAATGCTAATTCTCAATGATAGAAAACACTGAGCCACATTCTTCCCACTGTCTAAGCTATTCCCTGAGAAGAATTAGTGTCTCAGGAGTTGGATTCAAATCTGTAGGACTCTGGGCCCTGCTCAGTCAGCTAGAACTGTGGGCATGTGATGGCCCCCAGAGCGCAGCTTGTGAGCCCAGGCTCACAGACTACACATAATCTTCCTTGCCGGGAAGGAAGAATATTTTATGGGTATGACTTCATCTTCCTCCTAGAACTCTAGGGACCTCCTTTGGGGTGCTGCTGGGAGAAGAGTCCCATTTTCTCAAGACTTTTGACAGCTTACTTTCTTCCAAAGCCTGCAGCAAGAGCACCCTCCAAAGGCTTATTCCAAAGACTTTGCTTTCCAAAGAATGCCCAAGTCCTTGGGCAGGACTGGGGATGCACACTCCCCTTGCATGGTGAGGCTTGAAGTCTTAGGGGCTGCCATGAAATCTGGCTACCTGTGTGGGTGGTCTAAGCCTTAGTTTCCTATAGGGCTGGGGAGGCTAATTTCACTAAGTGCTGTAGAGACAGTCAGTAAACAATGGCTATCTGCAAAAGAGAGTAGAGGGCTAGTATTGTGAGTACGAACTGTAGACTAAAACCATGGAGTTCTACAGGGAGTATTATAGATGTCTGTTCTGGCTTGTTTCTAGATGTCTCCCTAAAGTCTCATGTGTTTGCATGTGTCTGAGGTGGCCGGATGTAAAGTGTATGATGCTGGAATAAAGGGTATGTGATAAATAAATCACTCCACTGATTGGTTTGGCATAGCTCTTGTTAGGATTAAGGGTGTGAGTGCTATACCCGCCATAGGGCAGGTAGCTGGCATGTTATATAAGAGACAGAGTTTTGTCTTTTTCTCTTGTTGCATTTGCTATCTTGTGGGTGCCATGAATTGTTCTCCTCTGTGATGCCCTTTTGCCATGGAACCAGCCAATTATGGGCTAAAACCTCTACAAACTATGAGACAAAACTCTTCCTTCTTTAACTTTGGGTGTTATTTTGTCTCAGCAATGAGAAAAGTAATTAACACAGGCTCCTTATTGAGTCAGAAGCAAGAACCCACTGTCTGGCCCAGTGGTCCCAGGGCATCATTTATTCCAGTCCTGTAGTGACTGTGATGCTGGCTGTAGGCTCAGACTTCACTCTCAGCACTATGGTGACCAGGTGCAAGCTCTGGGACAAGTGAGCTATGGGGGAACACAGCATTCTGTGGAGAACTTCCGATCAGATAGAGGCTGTGTGACCTGTTTCCTTGGCTGTGAAGCATGGAAACTGGCAGCCATGCATCCAGGTCACAAAGGTCCTTTGGGGCAAGCGAGCAGGCTGTGCTTGGCTGCCTGGCTCCACTCTTCACTCTGCTTTCCTGCACCTACTTGGAACTGAGACTCAGCGCTAGTGACTCATCCATGGTGATGGGAAAATACTCTTTTATCTTCCTCTTCATGTTTGTTTTTCTCCACTTCCTGTACTTACCAAAGGTGATAAAAATACACTGAATGTTTCAATTTATAAAAGTGTTATGGTGAAAGACATATTGCCACTAATCCCCTTCAAAATATTCTCCCCCACTTGCAACATATTTATCCATCATTCTTACCTCTTTCTGGAGCAGGTCTGATGGTCCTCCTTCATAGAGTCTTTATGAGATGCAATCATAGACATAGTGAATATTGGTGCCACCCAATGGGAAGACCATCTCCTAAAAACGTCACAGTGCACCCTCATCTTCCTTATTCAGTAGATCTGGCTCTGCATTATTTCTAGTTCTTCTCTATCATCAGGATGTTTATGAAAAGAAACACCTGGAGCTAATGCAGGCCACTGAGGTGGACATACGTGGGCAACTACAGACACTCATGAAAGACGACTTCCAGACCTACTTCAGAAAGTGGCAAGAATGATGTGTTAAGTGTATTGGAATCGAGAGGGAGAATTTTGAGGGATATTAATGGCAATGTATCTTTTACTGCAATGAATTTTCTAAAAAGTTACATATCACCATAGTTATTGATTGTATCTTGCAGGACTGGCTCTTTTTTTTTTTTTTTTTTTCAGGAAGAAAATAGATATTTAACTTTGCGATCCAAATTGGGATTCCTTTTTGGCACCAAATGCTTCTCCATCTGTTTGAAATTCCTTATTAAGGGGACAAAAACCATTCATGCTCACATTAAGTTAAAAGTATGTCTTGGGGTTGGGAGAATTATGCTCCTCCCCAAAAGACCCAGTCAGGTCCTCATCCCTGGCACCTGTAATTACTACCTGCTAATCGCCAAAGAGTCCTTGTAGAAGTGATTAAATTAAGGGCCTTGAAATGGGAGATTATCCTGGATTAATGAAATGGATACTGAATATAATCACACATTTCTTTGAAAGAGAGAGGTGGAGGACAATTTGATCACACCGAGAAGGGAAGGCACAGGAGGCCAGAGGAAAGATTGGATGGTGTTGGCTTTGAAGACTGAGATGATATTGTCTTCAGCTCGGAAAGGACAGCAGTCACTGAAAAGAAACTAAAGAAAGCACAGATTGTCCCCTCGAACCTGACTTCACCTGGCCTGAGCCCCCTAAAGCTGATCACTGACACCCAGCCTCTGGACGAGAATATCAATTTCTGTTGTTTTCACGGAATTTGTGGTGGTACTTATAATAATAAAGTAAGACACCGTTTCCTTGTTTGGGGAAACTGTGGCTGACCTTTCCTGCTGAACTCATTTCCTCAAGGGAGAGATACTACCCTGGCTGTACATGGGTTGAAAGTAGGAAAGCCCACCTTTACCTGCCGGATGCTCCACTATGCCCTGTCCCTCGAGGATTATTGGGTGTGTCCAAAGGAAGCTGGTTTGGTAGAGGACCCTAAGCTCTGTGTGTGTGTGTGTGTGTGTGTGTGTGTGTGATCAGGCAGTGGGAGTCCTGCAAGTGGCACTAGTTATGGCGCTGTCACTATTGGAGTCCAACCCGGCCCTTCAAGGAGGACACTGTGGGCCACAGTTGGTGATTGCCCTCCCTCTGTCCAGCCAACTCCAGTTGCACAGGGGCATGTGACAGAGCGGAGACCCGCAGCCTGGTAGGCGGCTCCTGGGTCTTGCTGCACCTCTGTGAGGCTGAAGGGAGACAGAAAGATGAGGTTCATACTTGCCTTGTCCTGAAGTATGATTTATTGTGAGGTAGGATGGACATAAGTTGTTACTAGTGTTAAAATGCTGGCTTTTGTAGAAGATTTACATCATGATAAATTGGGGGAAGATTCCTGGTTTTTTCACTTATTTTCATTCTGATATTATTTTGAATATGACAGAGAAAGGTGGCATTTTGGCACACTGGGAATTGCTCATGAACTTGGGTACCCACAGATATGGGTCAGGCGTGTGCATGTGCTCTCACTATTCTTGCACCCACAGCAGACATCATTAATTGATCCTAGCATGATTAGGCTTGTATTCAGCACAGAATGCTTCTCTTCACAGTGCTTTATATTCTACCAGTGGGTCATTGTTGGCGTATATTTTCTATCTCTGCTAGTTCCTTTTCCAGGTAAGATAATATGAATCTGCCCTAATTTCTTTGCTTATAAGCATTGATTTAATAAGAGGCCTACCCTTTCCTGCCTCTCCTTTATAAGGAAAGTTAAGCTTCAGATAGTCCCATTCCTAACTTGGCTATGGTTTTCCTTTCAGAACTGTGACCAAATTCTGAGGAGAGGTCAGAGTATCCACTCTTCTAGATGCTGTTGTTTCTCTGCATCACAAGTACTCAGGGACTAAGTTTAGGACTAAAGAAATCAGCAGCTCTCCTGAGATGGATGTAGCTGATAGTTTTATGGCTGAGAATCTTGGTCAGATGTCTTGAGCATGTTCTACTGAGCACCAGGCTCCCAGGTGGGCAGGCCAGAGGACCTCATGCATGGTATCCTAGAAACCATACTTATGATACCACTCAGGGCTAGAAGCCAGGTGTCTGACCTGGGTGGAGGGGAGAGGGAGGAGCAGTCAGTGTTTGGTGCTTGGGGAGGAGCTTCAAAGGAGAAGAAAGTGGGAGAAAGCAAATAGAAAGTTGTCCTGGGAGTTACCAGTAGGATAGCTCTGTGAACTCATTTATTTCTTTGACATTGTAACACTGGAGTGGCTTGAGAGGTTGACATTTGTGACCATTTGTAGAGGATTCACATTAATAATTTTGGTGGGACAGGGGACACCAAGTGAGCTAATATAAGCAGATTTCACTTCCATAGATATTTATAGAAGAATCCTTGTCTGTACTTCCTATATCCCTGTTCTTCCTTCCTTATCTCCTTCCTTCCCTTCTTCCATTCATCCATGTAAGATTTTTGAGCACTTACTAGGTACTGAGTAGTTTTTGTATAAGGATTTAGCAATAAACCATCCTGTAAAGGTCGTGAAGCTTACATCCTAGTAGGGGTTGCAAGTGTGGGAGATGTTAGACACAGGTCACGTGGCACTGAGATGGAAAAGACTGTAGTTTCCAGGGTGCAGCCTATTGGACAATCTGGGGAACTCCTCTAGATGGGAAAGTCATCCCAAGGAATGCCTGCTTGGCAGAGGGGGGCACCACTAACAGAACTCCATGGAACAGCATTCCTGGCAGGTGGGACACCGGGAACAGAGGTCTGGTGGAGAGAATCATGCAGCTTGAAAGAATGCGAGGTGGTGATCAGGTAGGCAGTCACAGGAGGGAGGTCTGGGTCCTTGAGGGGTGCAGGACAGGCCTCAGCTCCCAAGACAGCTCGCTGGACAAAGCAGCAGGTCTAGGTCTGGGGGCAAACACCTACTGTCAGGGTGAAGGAGAGAGGAATTCGAACAGGGATTTCGCTGGAGTTTTACTAATAAAAGTGAACATTGCTTTATTCTCTTCTAAAATGATCCAGAGAGTGACTTTACGTTTGTCTCAGTTACTCTTCTCTCATTGCCAGGACAAATACCTGACACCCAAAATGAAGAAAATAAAGGTTTACTTAGCTCAGAGTTGCTGGAGTTCTCAGTCTACACTCATCTGCATCCAAGGCAGAGAGGCACATGGCAGAGGCCAGCGTTCACAGGGTTGGAACAACAACAGTGGCCACAGACCAACATTAAGGCTATCAGCTCCAGGCTGGCTGTAGCACTCATACCCCTAATCCCAGCAGTACTAAGACCTGTAATCCCAGTGGATCACCCATAATCCCAGTGGATCATGAGTCAATCTCAAACTCTGATGTCCCTGCCCCATGACTGCATGAGGCTTTGGGGAGACAGCTAGACACAGCCCATAACAGCCTTGCTCAGAGTTCCATGCCTGATGTGGGAAGCAGAGTCTTTGCTCATCAGGCATCTGCCATGAAACACCAATGCTCATAGCAGGTTTCGTTTTGAAGATATGAAGTAGTGTGTAGTCTTGGAGAAGTTTCAGAAAATGTGGAAAATCACAGGAGGAAAGTAACGATTATCTGCTTTCCCAACACCCAGAGGTAATACCTATCTACACATCACTGTATATAAAAGTAATACACTATAGCGCGTCTATCTTATTCATGCAACAGAAACTTACAAAGTACTTCTCTTGTACTAGGAACTATCTACAAAACAAAACAGCGCCCCCTCCCATCCCCGAGCAAACCTGGCCTTTGGGAGCTCACATTAGAGTAGGGAGAGAGGAATAGCTTAGTAAATGAGCAAAATGGATGAAATATCAGATGGTGGTAAAAGCTAAAGAAAAAATAGAATTGGGATGGAGGTCCCTACGATACAGGGAAATGGTAATTTTTGTTAGGAGGCCCATTGAAAAAAGCCCTAATGAAAAAGGTGTTATCTGAGGAAATCTGACAGGCAGGGGTCATGTAGCTATTTGGGAAGGAACATTTCTGGCAGAGAAAGTGGCCAGTGCACAGTCCCTGGGCTGAGACTGGACACAGCCAAGGAACAGAGAGGAAGGTGATGTGGCTGGAGCGGAGTGACAGGGAGGCTGAAGGGAGTCAGTGAGCTCTCATAGGGGCTTCTAGGCCATGGTGAAGACCGTGGCAGCCACCTTGTGGGCCTGGGAGCCTGTGATGTGTGCAGTGCATGGCGGGATTTGAGCTGGTTTGTTCTAGATGGGGCCACTCTGCCAATACATGGGACCCCTGCAGGGTCCAGGGTAAAGTAGGAAGGTGTGCTGGATGTGGTGGTGCAGCTTGCATACTGCTCAAGGGCAGGGAATCCGGGGTGGAAGAAGAGTTCAGAGGTGATGTCCACCAGAGGGACCATCTTTTCCAACTCCTGGTTGATGCCTCAAGGCAAATGGTGACCCAGCTAATTTTGTAAATCATTTCTCATCTTAGAAATATGTCAAAAATATTTTCCCCAAACCTTTAAATAGTCTTTGGCAATACACTTTTTAATGAGTGAGCAGTGTTACATCATTTGGATGTGCCGTAATGCAATGAATCTCCAGGATTAGACATTGCAGCATTCCTCGGGCATTGCCTATTTTAGAAATGCACCAATAGATGTCGATGTGCATAAATCTCTGTGTATGTCTCAGATTGTTTCCCTGGGCTAGATTTCTAGAAAAGGGGTAGAAAGGTTAAGTAGTGTGCATTTGTAAGGCTCTTGGTGATTATGTTATTTTACAGATAACAGCTGAGGCTCAGGAGGTTGAGGAACAGGCTCCAGGCCTGCAGCCAGGATGTGGTCAGTGAGATTTGGACACAGGCACATAGAAAGCCAGAGCCATCTTTCCGTCTGTCACACTGGGTGGGGACAACCTAGGTGTCACTCAGTTCCTAGCCAGGGGCCCAGGCTTCTGTTGGCTCTGAAATGGTAATGAAGAGATGGAAATAGCTAGCATTCCTTCCTCAGTTTGGTGCCAGGACCTGTGCTTAGCAGAGAGCACAGATTTCCCTATGGGACATTCCCTGTGATCCTCAGAGGCAGTGATCTACTTAGCACCACTGTATACACCAGGACACTGAAGGTTAGAGAAGGTGACCAAGCTTTCCAGGATCTCACAGCTGGGAAATGCAGAGACCACAATGGAGCCCTTTGTAATACCGGCCTGCCTAACGCTTCTCTGTGTAGGATCCCCTGGGATAGAAACCACACCCATGCATTCTCAGCACTGGCTGCCGGCTCACTTCTCAGCCCATGATTGTCCTGACCCCTTCCACATGCCTGGATTTATCAAAGATAAATTATTATTATTGTTACCATATGGCCTTTATTTTATCACCATGTGTTATTTTGGTAATACATATAATATATGCTGATATATATCTATATTATATAACTGACATTATACATTTACTATTCCTGCATGCAATTGCTATTAGTACTTACACTGTGTCATTACTGTTAATCTGTTCTTAATATTTCATGCTCTTTGTTTCTTAGGAGCATGTCTTCTTGTGGGAGGTAGCAGAGGGATGTAGATGAGTAGAAACATGTTACCTCCTCATAGCATTACTGTAATAATAACTGTTGTTATTACTGTATGACACAGAGGAGCAAATACTCCTGAGCTGGCCACTGGGCCCAGCATTTTTGAGTTCTCCTCACAACAACCTCCTGATGTAGTACTTCTATTTTATCCACTTTATGTTGGGGAAACCAAAGTCCAGAAAGTTCCATGCCTTCTCCCAGGTCTCCCAGCTTGGGCTGGATTGTTTTCAGCAGACTCATGGTACCCGATTATGCACAATCATCTGGAAATATTTAAAGCATTTGAAATTTTGACATTGCATGTGCCTGTGGAACTGCCATCACTGTGACAACGGTGACCTTCTCCCATGGCTGTCTGGTGTGTCCTGGTAGTCAGGAATTGGTGCTTACGCAGTGTCCCCTTCTCAGAACCCATGATCTGGGTTGGTGTCTCTTTCTCTCTCCTTCCCCACCCCTTGCTCCAAGAGAAGAGTCTGGGCATCACCTGTTGTTTTATCTGCAGATTTTCTGATCCCAGTCCCCCATCTTCTTCCTGTCCTGCATTCAAGGGTGTGTAGTATGGCTCAAAATGAGAACTTATGAGGTCAGGTGATAGCAGGGACTATGCCTCTAGCCAGCCTGAGTGAGATCCAATGGGAGGAAGATGAGGCTGATGCAGCTGTCCCTCAGGGACCCACCAGCCACTGTGGGGCCCCAACTGCAGAAACCCTGGGAGGGAAATACCTGGCTGTATTGTCCTTTGTGGGGCCCTGGGTGCCTCCCTGTTTTCAGCTTTGGAGCTTTATTTACTCAGCAGCGCTAGCTTTCACTTCACACACAGGCATTCCAGACTCCCTGGGGTGGCCACTCTACCTCTGAGGAGCTGGCTGCTTGCTGCTAATTTTCACATTATCCTCACACCGCACTCAGTTAATATCCAGGTAAACTGCATATGGACGTGCATGCGCGTGTGTATTCTGCAGCTAGAAACTTCTCTGTAGCCTCATGCCCTGGTGTGACCATTCTCCAGCTAAGCGTGCTCAGCAAGTGAAAGAGCTGAAGCCCAGTTAAGGGCTGAGCCTGGAAGGCAGCCGTGGCTCTCTGGCTGGGCCCTGGATCCCTGGACAATTGAATCCTGGTGGCCACAGCAGGCAGGGAGCTATGTAGGGACCCACAGAAAAGGACAGAGAGCGGGGTGACTGCCTGTATCTGCCCCAGGCAGCAAGAGAGGTGTCCTGTCTTCTCCCAGCAGGTCCCAGGGTGTGGCTGGGGCTGTGAGGACTGGCTACTGCCCCTGGGCACTGAGGTTTCTGTACTCCCCAAAGTCAGCTCTGGAGACTGAGCAATGTCCAGCTGGTTTCCCCACCAGGCTAGAAAAAGGGCTGTGCCTTTGCTGTACCTCTGCACACAGGAGCCACTTGGGGAATGTCCCAAATTACGGATATATGTGTCCCGCTCCAGAGACTCCCTGTTATTGTTCTTGGGTGCATACAGCTCAGGCTTTAGAATTTTTATAAGATCCCCAGGGTGTTCTATAACCAAATTTGGGTTGAAAGTCCAACGCAGTGCTGTTTCATAAGAATGTAACAGAACTACTTGTGCCCTTTAAAGCTTTCTAACAACCTTATTTTAAAACAAATTAAAATAAACAGATGACTTTATTTTCAATTAAGCATTTTATTTTACTCAGCATATCCAAAATATCATTACTTCAACATGTTATGTAGTTTAAAATTGGGCATTTAAAGTCCCTCTTCACTCATTTTTTTAAAATCTTGGCTACTTTCACAATACAGTATCTCTCACTTTAGATCAGCCCCCTGTCCATTTGTGCTCCATAGTGCCAGGTTACTGATGGTTATCAAATCAGCAGGCCTGTCATATAGTAGGTGTTCAATACAAGTTTCTTTTTTCAGTTGTTGTTGATATAGGGTCTCACTATGCAGCTTGGACTTACAGTGATCCTCCTTTCTCGGCTTCCCCAACACTGGGATTATGCCAGTGTGTGTGTAACAGTGGGTGTGTGCCATCACACTCTTTTTGGGGCCAGCATGGTGCTCCTGGGGTTCAGTGGTTCAAGCGCCAGCATGGCATATGGTACTGGTGATTGAACTCGGAACCTTGTGCTTGTCAGGTAGGCACTTAGACCACTGAGCTATCTCCACAGTATGGAGATAGTATGGTGTGGTAAGCAAACAGTGGAAGCAGTCATGTGTGCTGCCTGGAGTAGGGAAATGGAAGTGACTACGTAGGGTTAGGACCATGTGATGGCTCACTGGCTGGGCTTTCTGCACAGAGTGCTCTTAATTATTGCTACCACACAGGCATCAGAAACCAATCCCATCCAGGAATCCATTCCATCCATCCCTGCCCACCCCTGCTTTCTCCTTTGTACTTTTGTTAGCCATGCCTTGAAGATTTGCTGTGCTAGGTCTGTTCTCCACTGTTCCTACCTACAGGACACTGTATTATCATTCTCTCCCCCATAGGTTATACATGTCTTAAGACCATAGTAGTCACATCCCCATTATTCACCATAGCTGTACAGACCAGCAGTTTTTATTCAGTAGATGGTTGTGAAATGAATGAGTAAACTAACAATATTAGGGTGAGAAGCTGCAGCTGCTGCAGACCGGTTTTATGGGACAGGACTGGCCAGTGCCAGCCTTGGATGGAGAGCAGAGTCAGCCCCTGTGCTCTTCTGTAGGTTGCCTTTGCGATTGTAACCACATTTCTTAGTCAGTTCTTGCTGAAGAATGCTTGATAACAACCCCACCCATGACTCATTCATTTCCAGCAGACCCTTCTTTCTTGTCCCAAGCTGTCAGTGGGCTGAGTTTAGCAAATTCCAGCTGGGCTTGCCCAAGTTTGGCCTTGTGTTTTGTATTAGGTTTTGGTGGGTCTCACTTCTCTATCTGGGAATCCTGGCTACATGCTCTCTTGCATTTTTTTCCCAAGACAGGATCTTATTATGTAGTCCAGGCTGTTACCGAACTCATAATCATCCTGCCTCTGCCTCCCAAGTGAGTGCCTGCCTGGGGCATGATGTCTTGTGGGCTCTGGGATGTTCTGGGAGGATGTGTGGAAACACACCATGCCTCTTATTGCTTGGCTTGGGGTCCTTATTGTCACATTCCTTGCATTTCATTGCCTAAAATAAGTCACCCAGCAAACCCCAGAATAGTTCCAAGAGGGAGCAGCAAGTGAACAGTGTTGACTGTCCAATCTCTCACTTTTTAAAAAATCATCTGTCTGTCTGTCTGTCTGTCTGTCTATCTATCTATCTATCTATCTATCTATCTATCTATCTATCTACCTACCTACCTGGTACAGGGTCTCGCTATGTAGCTTGGACTTGTAGTGATCCACCTGTGTCAGCCTACCCAGTGCTGGGATTATAGGTGTGCACCACTACCAAGCTTGGTTTCAGTGGCTGGCAACTCCCTCCCACCCTCAGGGAATCGAATCCAGGTCCTTGCATTTGCCACGCAGGTGCTTAGACCACTGAGCTATCTTGCCATCCCCTGTTCACTCCGTTATGGGATGTGCTTTCCTGGCTGTTGGTGCCGGTGTCCTTCCCTGAGAGCCCAGCCATTATCCTCCTGCATTCAGAGCCAAATTGCTTTTGCTGTATTTGACAATGGAGTGCCTTTATTTTCTGCCCCTTTGGGCCTGTGGATGGGTTAACATGAGAATTCCTGATGAACTGTCTGCATCCACATCAGAGTGTGCACACTCTGTGGCCCATAGTCCCCATGCTCAGGAGGGAGTATGGCAGCCCACAGGCAGGCCAGAGCCAATGTGGCTCCAGGACGTCCTCTCACTCAATTTGCAGACAGAGAGTTGTTCATTTACTGTCTCCTGAATAGCCTTCAGCTCCAGGAGGCCAGAGTGCAGAGGGATGCCTGTGCATGTGCAGCCTCCAAGGGGACTCCACAGGTGAGGATGGTAGGAAGCAGCAAGGTGAGAGGGATCATCCTCCTGTCTGGCTTGAATCTGCTCCACCACGCTGGAGACCTTGCCTGAGCTCACAGCTGAGCTCAGACCAGAGACTCCGGGTCATTTCGGAGGAGCCTGCTTGCATTGATTCTTTTGGGGTCAAGACACAGCTTCTACTGGAGCAGAATGGAGCTCCTGGCCTGGTGCCCCTCCCTCCTGCAGCCTGCAGGTCTCCCTGGTCACTGAGGAGTTTGGTCCTGGCTATGAACAGAACAGGTCTACCCTGCAGTGGCCCAGATGTTCTCCTTCTCCAGGCCACTCCCATCAGCTGGGGCTGCTGTTAGAACCTCTGTCTCCTGGCCTGGTGTAGGACAGTAAGAGGGCATGGGTCTCCCTTCTAGCTGGTTGGGGTCTCTGGAGAAGCAGAGGCTTTGAACCCAGTTTGAACTTCTGAGGGTTCCAGTTCCTTTTCTCTTGGCACACTATGATTTCCTGCTTCGAAGAAAAAGCTCAGAGTTTTAAGAGTTTAAGAAAAGGTGCTTGGACATGAAACAGCTCTGACAAAACATGATGATAAATTAAAAATAAATGAATCAGAGACATGTGGATTAAATTTCCTTTGCTGTCCACATGGGGCTTTGAAATTAAGGGAAGAGGGTATGTCAAAATGATTGTGTCTGTCTCTACCAAGCCTGGAACAGAATCAGAGGGTGTGGATAGCAGGGGAAGCCTGGCTGCCCCGTTCGCCCTCTGCTGTTCTCCAGTGACAGTGCTAAGAGCCACGGAGCACAGTGCAAATCTTAGGTTGAATTCTTTGCTCATGGACTCTGCAGTTCTCTTGCTCGTCATTGAATTATTCTGCTCAAATCTCCCTTGTGACTTCAGGAAGGGAAACAGGACAATATACAAGTCCCACAAAGACCTGGAATTTGCTGGGGAAAGAGAAACACAAACCACACAGACATATGGGATATTGCTATCCACTGCTTGTCTGCGAGCTATCTTATCCTTGGCTCCTCCTGTTTTAACCTTTCAGGCAACAGAAATATATAGCTATTCAGGCAGGGCTGTTAGAGACACTGCCCCCTGTTGGCTGGGAGGGAAGGGCAATGGTCGGTGGGACGTGGGTATTGAATTTCCTAAGTACTATTCTTACTGTGAGGAGAAGACTTCTGGTCTCTGGATATGATTAAGGATATTGGAGAGAGGATCTGCTTTCCACACCTGAAATTCTGCAGGTATCATTGGTATTTTTATTCTTCCTTCTCAATTTCTGACCAAGGAAGAAAAACTACATGATGCTTAGAGGTTCTCTGAGAGCTATATCAAGCAGCTTTGTTGTGGTGATGGTTTAGAAGATTTCAGGCAAGAGAAATTTTGATAGAATGCCCCTGTGTAACACAGATAAAGAACTTCCTCAGCTTTAGAGCCCCCCTTACAATTGGATGCCTTGTCCTTTTCTCTTCTGCAGGGTGGAATCGGTAGGGCTCTTTGGCACACAGTAGGAAGGGACAAGTGGAGTTCTAGAGTGAGACCAACTAAGTGCCTTGGATCTTAGTGCCAGCTACAAAGTTAATAGTGTTTCATGGTCATTAAGTTGACTGAATGAAGCCAGACGCAAGAAAGAGCATGTTATGTGACACGTTTTATAAAGAAGTTCATAAATAAGCAAAACTAGCCAGGGATATAGCTCAGTGGCATAGCCCCTGCCTGGCAAGAGCAAGGTTCTGAGTTCAATTCTTGATACTGAAAAACAAGCAAATAGACAAACAAATCCTATCAAAGTAAGACAAAATAATCAGTGTTGGTGGATGGCAAATAGTTGTTACTAAGGAAACCATGGGGAGGAGGCAGAAGAGAACCTTCTTGTGTATCTTGTGGTAGATACCCTATACATATAAATCTGTCTTGCACTAACCACATAAAATGAGTACATGGTACTTTTAATTGTGTGTATAATTTGTTCATTAAAAAGTAATAAAAATCATCATGTTTTCCTTCTTCTCTGATACCAGGGGGCACCCCTGACAGGCAGATCCTTCAGCCCAGTGGTTGTGAGTGTGAGGGTGGATACCGTTGGTGCAGGGATAAGGCAGAGCCAGATGTAGCGTGGGGGTGGACAAAGCCGACTTCATGAAGGAACAGCAGTGTCTGCAGAGCAGGGGTTGGGTGGTACAGAGGGTCACCAAAGAGTGGAAGACATGCCAGTGAGTTCTGACTGAGTCAGTAGAGAGTTAAAATTCAAACTAAGGTAACTAAGGTGGCAGGTACATTGGGGGACTGTTTAACATGGACGAACAAATGCACTTACAAGTCTGGCCTTCCTCGGGTCCTTCTTGACACTTTCTGGAGAGCAACCACTTAAGCCCCTGTCTTCACCACTGCAGAATCACAGGGATTGGAGGGCTGTTAGGAAGGAGAGGTAGGGCCCACACCCCTTCCCCATTTTTGGTGCAGAGGGCTTGGCACTTTGGAAGCCTGCATGGGGATCAGTGCCTGTGACCAGCCTCTGGGCTTCCAGAAAGGGGCTGAGCGTGTCTGAGGCAGCTGCAAGTTGCTGGAGGAGATGGAGTCAGCCTTATCAAGCTGGCATGTCTGTATTTTGGGTTCTGGGTGGGCCCACTCACCAACCAGTGGGATGGAGGTACGCAGCCTAGACAATGTGTGACAGTAGTTTACGTAGTTCCAAGGCTGTGCTGGGCACAGAGCTGCATGTTGAGCTGCTTCTTAGTTGTCCAGCAGATTGTAGCACCCTTCCCAGAACCCCACCTCATTCCTACCTTTGTGACCCTTGCTAGACACCAGTCCCTGGACCCAGACCATGAGGGTTTTCACTTCATTTCCAGATTCCACATGTGGAGGCCTGAAGCAGCCAGGCCAGGCACACCAGTGTGGGAGGGAGGTGGCAGCAAGCTTTTGGAAAGTAGTTTTCCTCCCAACTTTGATAGGTGCCTTTTGCCAATCAGGGCTAGAGGTGAGTTATGCACAGCTGTGCTTTGGAGCTCCCTTCCTGGTGAATTAATAGCAATTTCTCTGGATGTTTAGAGTACTAGGGTAACGGGGAGCCACATGCGGTGATTCTCAAAGCCTTAAGCTGCCACATCCTGACACTTCCCTCCTGAAGAGTCAAGCCTTTGGATTTATCTGGCTGGAATGGTGCTGCCATTGCTCCTCTGTGTGTCCGCTTTCCTTCCTTTCCCACGGAGCTGCCAGGTTTCCCCCAGGTTGCATCTGTGGGTGCCATGCTTCTTTTTCAGTCTCTCGCTGCTTTCCACTGGTAAAGCCTAGGTCAGCTACTGGCTCCGGAGCTTTTGGGTCTGGAGCCCTTCCCTCTACCAGTAGGGGGTCCTTGGGCCCTGAGGTCAGAAGAACCAAGTGGCTATAGGCATTGGATAGGCCCCTGGGGCTTACGGAAGTGCTGCTTGGTTCTCAGTGCCACGGCAGCTTCTGGAGTAACTCCTTCCTATTTTCTTGTAAATTGCCTTTAGGATTTAATAAAGTCTTTACAAATCAGTGGAAAAACAGTAAACAAAAGACAGGAACAGGGAACTCCCAGAATCAAAAATGGCTGAAGGTAAAATGGCTCATAAACATGGAAATTTGTGGCTTAAGCAGGGATCAAGGAAAAGCTAATTAAATCAGTTATGAGACTCTGTTTTCCACTATTAAATTGGCAAAAATAACAATACATGGTGTTTTAGGTACAAGGAGGTTCTTTTGGCCCAATGTGAGAAAATGACTTGATACAGCTTTTCTTAAGAGCTTAACAATATTTTTTCACAAAGTTTGAAAATGGATATTCTTTTCAAGTCAAGAATTCCACATTTTGGCACTTCTCTTACCTTAAGGAAATAATCAGAGATGTTTAGAAATGTTCGTGTGCCAAGCCATGTACTCAAACACGACGTGTAACGATGGGAAACTAGGAATAACTGAAATGCCTAATAATAAAGATTCTGCTCTACGAATCATGGTGTATTGAAATAATGAAACACCATGAAACCATTGAAACATGTTGTAGAATAATATTTAGTGGCATGAGAAATATTTAGAATATTGGTTAAATAAAAAAGTTAAACTGTAAGTCAGTATATTCAGTATGATTTCCATTTTACATTGACACCAAAAAAAAACTCATAGGAGCGCCTAAAGAAAGAAAAAAAAAGATGTACACCAACAACTGTTTAATTAAGACCATTCCTGGGGATCTAGGTTAGGATCTTGCTTTTGCTTTTCTTCCATCCTGTTTCAGTTAGAGATTTCATGGGGGTTTGACTGCTCTCAGGTTTTTATTATTGATAGTTTATTGATGAACATCCTTAATTTTTTTGCATAAGGTTGTTGATTCGTGTAAGTAGGACTTCAGGATCAAGTTGCTGTCCTCTGAGTGCATCTTACTTCTATAATTGAAAACCAAATTAAGTCCTTTAATCAGTATGCGCTTCAGCTTTCTTGCCATTAAGCAACATATTCATGTTGGCTCTTCTAGTTTATAAGCTGAGAGTGTGAAGCCATTGGCTTGGTCATAGGCTTTGTCAGTGACACTGACTCTGAGGTTTTCCTTCCCTCAGTGCTGTTTGTCTCCAGAGCTCCCGGAAGTGGTGGATATCTGGGTCTTTGGCTCCTCTTTCAGCACTTGGGGCTGCTACCAGGTGGGGGTGAAGAGGAGGGAAGGCTTTGGTGGGCGCCGAGGACCTGTTAGCACACAGTGAGATGGCAGAGACCTTCTCTAATGCTGGATTGCCCGACCTTGTTTCATCTGTCATCACAGCACCGCTTGGGACCTGTTGGATGAGGCACTGATTTCTTTTTGCCCTACTAGAATGGAGCTCCCTGAATTGAGGGATGTTCTTTATTGTCTCACTTCCACCTCTAGAAGAGTCCCAGAGCCCCAAGCTAAGAGCACAAATCTGAAGGATACCCACCTGCTTTGTGCCAACAAGACAGTGTTCTTTGGTTTGCTGTGACAATCTAACCAAGCCTGTGGTTCCAGGATGTCTGGAGGCACAGGCTGCAGATGGCTCGTGTCCCTGCCTGGTGACAGCCCCCAGTGCAAGAGGAAGTTTTTTCTGAGTGTGTTTCTTAGGCTTCCAAGTTGCTGTCTCATCTCATGTTATTTTTAATTTGCTGAGTCCCTTCCGTGCCCAGCACTTCGGAAGGCATCTAGTCTTCCCCCCGACCCGAGGTCTTGTCATTTGATGCAGCCAGAAATCTGACTCAGATGTAAGGCTCCTGCCCAGGAGAAGGTGCTCTCCTTTTCACAGGAGTAGCTTTCCCAAGGTTTTGACTTACATGTGGTTTTCCATTTTTAAACTGTCTCGTTTAGAGTGGAAACAAGGTAGGAATGGGGACTTGGGTTGGGGAGGCAGAGGTGGGAGGAGAGGGAGCAAGATGTTGGCCACAAAAAGCTTTTTGAGATGAAGTGATGCCCTGGGAGACCTCTCCAAAGCCTACAGTTCGTGACTCCAGATATAACATTGGGGAGGGCCGATGGGCCACTGAAAAGCAGAGCAAAGGGTGTGAAACCCCAGTGCATGAGGAAGGGCCAGAAGCCATGCGCAGGATTGCTAACTGAGGGGAGAACAGACATATTTTTGTGCATCTGACCATCTGTCCCTTCATGAACGCAGTCGACTTCAGGAAGTATCCAGTCTTGGTTGGAAACTGTTAGCTCTTGGGAACCACTTCTGTGCCTGCCCTTGAGGGACTCTGTGTCCACTTGGACAAATGCAAATTCTCTCTGAACATTGTTTTCAAACCCATGAGCCACGATAGGCCGGTCATATCAAGGTCCCCCTGTGATTCTGCTCATTATGCTTTCTGCCTTACTTCCTTGCATCTGCTGCCATTTCTAATACTTGCTTGAGTGTGCACGTACTTATGTGAGAGATCTTCATCTCACCTTTAAGCTTTATGAGGACAAGAACCCTGGCAGTTTTCTTCATGTATCCCAGCCTGAAGGCAGGTTTTGGAATGTGATAGGCATCCAACAAATGAATGTTGATTGAATCAGCAAACCATAGAGGAGGGAAGTAAAAGATGCTAGGCATGGTACATTGGAGAAGTAACAGAGTGGGGAGTCAAGAAAGGCATTGGCAAGGGAGATTCCTGCCGAATCTCCTTCATGATGTTTTAGAATAAGAACAATAGCATTACTAGCGGCAAACTAAAGCCTACCAATGCCCTGAAAGTTGAGTATGTGCTAGTCTTTGCAGTAAATGCCTCAAGTATGTCATCTTATATAACAGTATAAATGCCCTTATCTGGGAGCAGAGGTGCTGCACACATGTAATCTCATTTGAAAGACTGAGGCAGGAGGATTACATGTTCAAGGCCATTGAGGAAACTCAGTGGTGTAGGGAGAACATGTTCCAAAATTTAAAAACAGGGTCTGGGGAAATAGCTCAGCAGCATAAGTGCCTGTCTGGCAAGTGCAAGGTCCTGAGTTCAATCCGTAGTACCTAAATAAATAAATAAATAAAATAAAAACATAAAAATAAAAATTAAAAACAAGGCTGAAGATGTTGCTCATTTGTGTAGGCTCTGAGTCCAATTCCTAGCAATACACACACACACACACAAACACACACACACACACACACACACACACGACCAACATTACATTTCAGGTAAGCCCAAGGAAGCTGAATGATTTTGTGAGCAAGTAGCAGAATTAGGATTCTCCCATGATCCCTCGAGATGATGTTTAGAGTTCCTCTCTTTATAGTCTCACACCAGTGTCTGCTGTTCTTGACAATCAGCAAACAGTGCTCTAGGAATTCACACTGCTCAATAGTGAAAGTGACCCCCCTTTTCTGGGGACAAGGAGGCAGGAAACGTGAGATGTTGAGTGTGAGGTTGTGGGGAGGGGTCCTATTTGGGGACAGGTTAGGGCTCAGGATTCTCCTGAGGCTTTTGTAGGACACTTTCCATTAGGAGCATTACAGCGCTAATGGAAGTGACAGGGCTTGACATGTGGAAAATTAAAACATCCACTGGCTGAATAATAACTTTTTATTGACAATCATACTGGTGAAGGCAAAATTAATTTGATTTTAGACATTCTAGCTATGGAGTCCACTGGACAGAAGCCAAGGTTATGCGAATAGAGTTGTTGATCCTGTGAATGGCAGTGAGGGCTCTCGGGTGGCCTCCATTCAGGCCATGCATGAAGGAGCCAGTGTGGCCAAGCCTGTACTGGGGACCCAGGTGGCTGAGGCTACTGAGGGCTGTGTGCTGGTGGGGGGATGCTAACTGCGATGATTTCAGAAACACACTGGAGAGGTGTTGTTAAAGGCAGAAATGCAAGGGGCTTTCTGAACCATGAATACTGAAGAGAACCCCCTGAGAGGTGGGAAACTTTCATGTCACAGTGGCAGATGGGCTGCGGGGAAAAGTCTTTAGGAGACATAGGAGGTGGCCTGCATCCTACATTGGCTCATTTAATTCTAATAACCATCACGGTAACTATGTCATTTCCACTTTATGGAAAGAAAACAATGGCTCTGAAAACTTCAATATCTTGCCCAAGATCATCCTACTGTTTAAGATTTGTTTTCTGACTGGGTCTTCCAGCCCTAATGCCAGGGAACCTTTATGTCAAGATGAATTTCTTTTGTATGAGGGCTCAAAGATGATGCCCCAGTGAAAGAGAGATTTCCTTTGGCCAAACTCAAGGAAAGCTCAGTCACGTATGGCCCCTTATGTTATTTAGCACTGAGCAGACAGAGGTGCCAAGGGAAAGGCATCTGCTGCTCTGCGCTGTAACCTAGACTCCAGTTTGAATCCTGCCTCACTTCTTTCAGAGCCAGAGTCACTTAGAGGGCGAGGGTCAGCCTGGAATCAGAGATGGGACTCACCTGTGGTCTCAGCCTGTGCTTCCCCACATAGCACAATACTCCTCAATACAGTGGCCACTGGCCGTGCGCAGCTACTTAAATCAATTGGCATCAAGTACAATGTACAGACTAGCTCAACATCTACATGGGGAAATTAGCTACCATACTGGATAGTACCAAACGCCTCCTTGGTCACAGATGTCCTGCTGGGTGGAGAGGACTAGTGCTCACTTTTCTCTCTCTGGCAGCAAGGGCAGAGTGTGTGCTGCTTCTACTTCCATGCTCTGAGATGGAGTGAGGTGTGCTTGGCCCTGTGTACTCGTGGGTTCAACCAATAGTGTATGGGAAATGTTTTTAAAATTGCATCTGCGTCAGGCAGGGCGGTATATACCTGAAATCCCAGCCCTCTCAGAGCCTGAAGCATAAGAGTTTTGAGCTCCGCTCAGGCAATTTAGTAATTTAGCCAGACTCTGTCTCAAGATAATATGCAGTTTTAAAAAGGGAAATGTAGACCACTGCAAAGGCCCTATGTTCACTCACTCAGCACCATGCATGCAATACAGAAATAAATAAAACAAAAAAATAGAACAATGGGGTCCAGTTTATTTGTAAACCTTCATGCCCTACTACTCTCAGTCTATATTTGAAAGAAAACCGCAGAAGTGGAGGGCAGAGGGAACAGACTGATGGAGCACATACTGCATGCTAGGGGCCCAGCAGGTGCTTCACATGCGATAGTGTTTATCAGAGGCGGCCCCATCTTCTAGTCTTTAAGAGGCAAGGAGGAGCTCCTGGCTGTGGTGTTACTTCCTGCAATGGGTTTCCACTTGGTGACACCTTGAATCTACTTGTCTGGCTGGTACTTAGCTCATGTGGCTTTTGGAGTAAGTCACCCTTGACAGAAAACATGGAGCTCGCTTCTTTACCTTCTCACCCAAATGTTGCCATGCTGGGCCATGGAAATAGCTCAGTAGAATAAGCACTTGCCTGGCTTGAGTTCAATCTCTGATCCCATTTTTTTTTTTTTTTTTTTTTTT
>PVJA010005489.1:9686-57628 GCA_004027025.1 Myocastor coypus
AAAAAAAAAAAAAAAAAAAAAAAAAAAAAAAAAAAAAAAAAAAAAAAAAAAAAAAAAAAAAAAAAAAAAAAAAAAAAAAAAAAAAAAAAAAAAAAAAAAAAAAAAAAAAAAAAAAAAAAAAAAAAAGAAACAAAGGTCCTGAAACAAGAATAAAAATAATTTTAAAAAATTAAAAATTAAAAAAAAAGAAAGAATGTCAGAGGATACCTGGGGATGGGGGGCAGTGTTTGGAGTTTGGGGTGTCAGAGAAGATGTGGAATGTTTAGGGAATGGGGGAGATTGGGGGGCTAGGGATGTTTGGAGGCTGGAGGACATCTTGGGGGCTCAGGGGATATTGGGACAGTAAAAGGTATCTGGAGGGGTGGTGGAATGTCAGAAGTCGGAGATGTCCGGGAAAGTGTAGGGTATGTGGAGTCAGAGAGGCCTCTTGGGGTCCCTTTCCCTGTGTGTGTGTGCACGTGTGTGGGTGGGTGTGTCTGTGTGTGCTCGGGGGGGTGCTGACGCCAGAGTCTTCACACTAAACTACAACCACAGCCCTTTTAATTTTTTTACTTTGAGACAGAGTCTCATTAAATCACCAAATTGCCCAATCTGGGCTAGAATTTCAATCTTCCTGCCTCAGCCTCCCAGAATGGTGGGCTTATAGGTGTGCGCCTACCCTCTCACTTGGTGCCCTGTCCGGGACAGTGACAAGGCCTCCATTCTGCCGGTGGTTTTCCACTTAGTCTGCAGCCATACACTCCTGCCCTGGTCTCACCTAAGGGAGCAGTCTTCAGGGCTAGAGGGATCCTAATGGAGACGACGCGTGTCCTGGAAATGTGGAACCAATGTCCATCCATTGCGGATGATTAAACAAACAACAAGAGTACCAGGCAGGTGACTGTGCATGGTTCCAATGTTTTGTTTTGTTTTTTTCTCTGTGCTGTTGACTAACCCAGGGTTTCACACATGCTGGGCAAGTGCTGGCCACCAAGCCCAAGGCCCAGCCCAGAGCATGGGATGCTAAACACATCGGAAGCTGCCTGGGCTGCTGAGTGGGGAGGGTGAGGAGTGGCCACAGTGCAGCCAGCCCCCACAGCCATAGCACTGCTTCTGTGGCCTCAAGCAACCACAGAGGAAGAAGAGTCAGAAAAAAACTGCTTCTGGGTTGGATGCACATAAATAAATTCAAAAATTAAATTTAAATCAATTCAAAGGCAAAATAATACTTCTTAGAATCACTGAGTCTGCCTTCTGGATTTCTACAATTCTTTGTCTTTTGTTCCCCTCCTGCCTCAGTTTCCTAACTTCAGGGACCACAGGCACGTACCACTAGGCCTAGTGGCTTCTATAGTGTTACACCTTATTTTTTCCCACACCTTAATAGTTCATTCTAAGGGCTGGGGAGATAGCTCCGAGGCACAAGTGCCTGCTGGGCAAGTGCAAGGTCGTGAGTTCGAACCCTGGTCCCACAAAAAAATAAATAAATAAATAAAATAGTTCATTCTGGTTCTACCCCTCCAGGATGCGACAGCTATTACTAGGACTCTGGGATTTCATGTTCCTCAGGTTGTCCTGAGCCAGCCTATGAACCCTACCCTGGAACCAAAGCCCCAATTTGGATGCCACCAGGAACTACCGTGATGCATGGGGGCCGCATGTGGGGGTGCTCACCTTAGTGGGGGACCGCAGTTGACCAGAGCGATGGTCCTGCTGATGTAGGTGTCGGGCGGCAGCTCCCGGATGCTTGGGTTCTCATGAAATCGCTCTACACGCTGCTGGAAGCTGGCGGAGGGACAGCAGATGGCAGGGCCCACACAACCTGTGCTCCCGATGCCCTCACACCTCTGCCCACTTTTTCTTTCGGTACTGGAGGTTAAACCCAAGGTCCACAGGACTGAGCCAGATCCCTAGTCCTTTCAAGTTGGTATTATGATTTTTTTTTTTTTTTTTGTCTTTTTGAGACAGGGTCTCGCTATGCAGTTGAGGCTGGCCTTGAGCTCACTTTTGTAGCCCAGGCTGGTCTCGAACTCACACCAATCCTCCTGCCTCAGCCTCCTGAGTGCTGGGATTACAGGCGTGAGCCACCATGCCCGGCATGAATTTTTTTTAATTTTCTTTTTGAGACATTCTAGCTGGTTTCACACTTGCAGTCCTGGCTTACCCTCCCTGGTGCTGGGATTCCGGCTCGTGCCATGCTGCCTGTTCCTGCTCACCTCCCCCGACAGGCCCCAGTTCTTGATGCCCAACTCCAGGCCTGCCCATCCCCCAGCCTCATACCTCTGCAGGAACTCCGCCAGCCCCCCCAGGCAGCAGTGTGCCATGCGCTCCCCTAATTCCTGGCTGATGCGAGGTGCTCGCTCCGTATGCTCTTCCAGTAGCTACACAGGGCAGGGGGACAGAAGGTGAGGTATGGTGGGCCCCTCTCTCACCCCACCCCATTCAGCAGATCCCCCTTTCTCCTGTCTCCTACCTCACACACGTCCTGGGCCAGGTTGCTGGGCTGGTCCTCCAGGTCTGCCCAGTGCTCCTCGTCCTCCTGCAGTACCCGAAGCAGGGCTGCCCGAGTCTGAGCCTGGAGGGGAAGGGGGGCAGGCTGTGTCAGGCCCACCCAGGGTCTCTCTTTCTCTTATCAGGATCCCCTCCTTCCAAAGCCTCAAGCAGTCTGGATTATGCACAGAGGCCAAAGCTCAAGCCCATTTGCTGAGAAAGAGCAAATCCAAGCAAGCTTGCCCAGCCCCTCCATTCCTGGGTCTAGGGTTTGAAACTTCCTCCAAGTAACAGCTATGGAGTTGAAAGGCCTGTCTCACTGTAGGATGGTGCGGAGACCCTGATCCTATGTCCTGCTGAATGACTGCTTTGAGATTGTCAGATTCTGGGGTTGGAGAATTGCAAATGTTTAAGCATCTCTGATGCTCCAACACAAGGGGTAGCCTTCATTCAATTCAGCAAGTAGGGTAAGCTAGTCATGTTTGATTCTCAGGGTTCTAGAGTGACAAGGATCCAATTTTCGTGGCTAGGGTCAGCTTGGCACACAGATAGGAAATGCCACTGTTGGCAAGCTGAGCATGGTGACCAGGCCACTCTGCTCAGGCATGCCTATGCCCAGCTTGAGGTAACCACAGCCTCTCCCGAGGGTCCGGGGCAAAGCTGCTTCGAGGCTGATGCTGGGAGAGCTTGGCTAGGGCCAGGCTCCTCTTGCTCTGAGGTTTGAAGGCCCCTGCCCTACTGGACCTTGATCAACCATCCCTAGGGCCAACTGCTTGTGGTGCAACATCAGATATGGACGCAACCAGCCTGGGCTGCTGAGGCTCTGAGGCTCACAAAGGGACAGAAGAATGGTAAGGAGGGGAGAGACCCCCACTGTGAGCCCTCACTCTCTACAGAGCCTCTCTCAGCCCCAAGTCACAATGTCGAGTCCCAGGTACCTTGACATCTGTGACACATTCATCCTCCAGACCCCGAAGAGTACCGGCAGACAGAAGGGGCCCCAGCTCCCCGTTCTCCAGAGCAACCATGTCCACCAGTCCTAGGACCTCCCTGGAGAAGGGGGGGAAGACGGGGAGGTCTGTGAGGGGACAGTGGATGATGGGACTCATCCCAGTGTCCTCACAGCCACTGTTTGTCACCCTGGACCACTCCCTTCCTCTCTCTGGGCCAGCTTTGCTCATCTGAGAAGAAATCTCTGGAACGGTCGTTCCCTTGGTTCCAGTTTTCTGAGTCACCTGATGGATGATGTCCGGACAAGACTGCTGGGGTCAAGTTCAGGCTTGATAAGTTGACAGTGGGACATCGCTCATGGTTGCTTTCTCCAGGCAGAAGCTTCCCTCTGCCTCTGCTCCTCTGCCTCGGTGACCCCCACCTTGTGTGATCCCCCACACTCCTCCTCTGCCTCCTACATGCCTGAGCTGGGAACCCCTGTGCCTCCCACCCTACCTTCACCCTGCACTTGGCTCATGGCATCTGGTCCATCAGAAACACCATGTCCTCCCAAATCGGATATTCCTACTCAAGCCTGTCACACAGCTCCAGGAAGCTGTCCAGACTCCCCGGCCTGCTGCTTCTCCTGGATGGGCTGAGCTGGCAGCCTCAGTGACATGTGTGCCTGAATGGATCTACAGGGCTGGTGTTTTCTTGACTTTGGTGGAGGAACAACCCATCACTTTGCTAGCCAATGTGCAGGTGGGTATGTCTGAGCCCCTTGTCCCTGGAGTGGACCTGTGACTCAGGAGAGAGCTAATCACCCTATCTTGTCCTTCAGTCACAAGAGGGGTACGTTTTAGGGTTTGAAGTTTCCGTAGATTCCAACCTTGGGAGGCTGAGGACCCTGAGGTTCTGAACGCTACAATTATAATATCTGAGGAGTCCAGAATGCAGCACTTCTAAATCTAGGAGGGGCAGCAGGATCAAGGTCTAGGATACAGAGGAGGGGGCTGTGGTATTGGACAGGAAGGCTCACTGGCACTTCAGCTTGACAGTTGAAAGACTCATAAAGCCACAGCATTACCATGAAAGCATCAACAGCACTAATGCCCCAAGCTCTCCCTAGAGACAGAGCAGGGTAAGAGCTTTGGAGTTCTAAGTCTCAACGGTACCAAGCTTGAGGGTCCACAGTGCAGAGGTCCTAGCGCAGGCCCAGGAGGTGGGCATAAGACTCCAGTGATCTGAGACCCACGCTCTCCACTGCCTGGGTCCACTGCACCTGGTCCACGGTGCTGAGATTTTAGTTTCTGTTTTTTTGTTGGGTGCTGAGATTTTAGAACTGGAAGAATGGAAGGGCCAGTAGTTCTACGGCCAGCTGTGCAGGTGGTGCTGTACCTGGGAGCGTCAAGCTGCCAGAGAGTCTAGGAGTGGAACTGTTTACATCTGGGGGATTCATGAGGCTTCAGGAAGGGGAGGGTGGGCTCTGCTCACAACCCGGAAATGCAGGTGCAGATAGGGCTGAGGTTGTGGCCTGGAGTACCCTGGATGTTCCCTGACCAAGGGGTCAGTGTGCCGAGGTGGCAGTGGTCACCAACTGTACGTGCACAGAACCCTTGAGATCAATGGAGCCAGGGCTCTGTTCCGAGGTCCCTGGAGTCTGCAGCGAGTGGGCGGGAGTGAGGCCGGGGGCTCCACGACGTGCTAGCACCGGTCCCAGCTCACCTGGGGTACACTTGGTTGTGCCAGTGCAGTAGCGCATAGCGGTCGACCAGCGGCAGTCTGCGGCGGGCGGAGGCCCCCAGCCACTCAGCCAGCGCGCCGTGGTAGCCGCGCAGGTAGACGCCGAAGGCGCCCAGGCCGGCGGGGTAGGCGGGGGCCAGGCGGCCACGCACCACGGCCATATCCTCCAGCAGCCGCGCGCGCAGCGCCTCCAGCTGCCCGGCCAGCCCTCCGGGGGCCCCGGGCGCCGCTGCTTCCAGGCGCTCGCGTGCTGCGCGCGCCACCGCCTCGGCCCAGCGCGCACGCAGCCTGCGGGCGGCCCCGGGGCCCCGGCGCCCGTCGGCCGCCTCCTCCTGCACCAGCACCTGGCCCAGCTGCGCCACGGCGCCCGCGCCCGCGCCCGCGCCCGGCCCGGGCCCCGCCAGCGTCTCGCGCACCAGCGCCCACAGCTCGCGCTGCAGGGCCTCGTACAGCAGCGCCACGTCGCGCGCCCGGCGGCCTTCGGCTTGGGGGGGTCCCGGGGCGCCGCCGCCCGACGACGCCAGCTCCTCGGCCTCCAGCTCCAGGATGTGCTCGTCGGCGCGCGCCAGCTCACGCTGCTGGATCAGGCTCAGGATCTCCAGCACTGAGGAGCGAGGCGGGGGTCAGCGCGGGGACGCCCGAAAGGGGAGAGGGTCTAAACGGGGGTGATGGGGTCAGGCTTGGGGGATCCCAGGGAGGAGTCAGAGTCTGCTGGAGGGGGCGCGATTGAAGAGAAGAGTCCAGGAGGAGGCCAGAGAAGAGAAGGGGCGGGCCAGAGCCAGGGAAGAGACCAGGACGTCGAGGGCGAGAGCGGGTGGAGGAGCTGCAGGGCCTGGCGTGGGAGAGGAACGGCGAGGGGGAAAGCAGGTGATGGAGGAAGAGGAGAGATGAAGGCAGGGTCGGGTGTGGAGGGAGGTGGAAGGGAAAGGAGGAGAAACCTGGGCAGTGGTGCTGAGGGAGGAAACCTCTGTGAAGCAGAGGCCAAGGAGAGCAGGGACATTATCAAGAGGGTGACAGGGAGACGGCAGGGTACCTGGCCAGGGCCTAAGGAGCCCGGCGATGGAGGGGGTTTCAGGGAACCTATCTGGGAGGGCCGAGGTCGAGGCTGGGGACATGAGGGGTGAGAATAAAGCCGGTGGGGCTCCAGGAGAGGACGGGGTGGCAAAGGGAGTGGCGAGGTCGCGCGAGAGGCTGTGCCTAGAGGGGAGATGCGAGCCAGGTGAGGAGAGAAGGTAGCAGGCCAGAGATGGGACCTCGGGGTGAGACGGCCGGGGGAGCTGGCACCCAGGAGGTCAGGCTGACCCGGAAAGGGGGCTTGTGAGGTTGGGAGGCCACAGTGAAGGCAGCAGGAGGGTCCCGCGGCCCAGAGTTACCCTTGACGCCTCCCCCGCCACTTCCTCCCTGGCAGAGAGACGGCTTCCTGGCCAGCGCTATTTCTGCCCATCCGTTTCCAGAAGGCGGGGGTTCCAGTCACCCCCTCCTCACCTCCCCGAAGTGCCCTCCCAGTCCCTTGGGAGCCTGGGCTGAAATAGCCTCTGGCCAGGATGTGAAGGGCATCAGAGGACGAGGGGGTCCTGGAGGTGCCCAGGACAGTGGCTGAAGGTGGGGGTGGAGATACGGCCAGAGTGGCCTGGGTGTGAGGTTGGCTGGGAATCCAAAGAGGGCAAGGAGGAAGGAACAGAAAGCAACCTTGGGGCTGGATCCTGAAGGGCTGGTGACTTGGGTGATGAGTTTAGGTGACAGTGGAGGATGGGGAGAAGGCAGAGAATGGCATGTGGTTAAAGATGCCTTTTGGGAGTCAGATGGAAAAGTGGATAGGGCTTCAGGATTCAGACTGGGGTGTAGGAGAGTGGGACTGCAGAGGAGGGGGCTGGGGTGGGAATAGGAGGGGTCTTGGGGGCCAGGGTGGGCGCTGTGTCTGCCTGAGTTGGGGGCAAGGAGTGGGGTCACAGGGTCACGGGGAGGGCAACGGTGGAGATCGGGGAGCAGGCCTGCCAGATCCCCATGGCTCCAGGCAGAGATGAGATAAAGATGATGGAAGGGAGGGTGGGGTGAGGAGCCTTTGGGTGTCCTGGGATGGATGCTAATGTCTGGGTTACCCCCTGTGGCAGGGGGTACAGAAAAGGCATTGAAGAGAACACTAAGGTGTGGCAAGACCTGTAATCCCAGCACTTGGGAGGCTGAGGCAGGAGGATTGGGGAGAGTTTTGGCCAACCTGGCTACATAGCAAGACCTGGTCTCAAAAACCAACCAAACAAAAACCCCAGAATAAAAAGAAAACATGGCTGGAAAGCCACCAGAAACAGGAAGCAGGGGGCAGATGCCTTCAGGTTGCTGAGGCTGAGAGACCACACGGGCTGCCACAGAAAGCCTGGGGGTGGGGGATGGCAGGCTGGGGGCCCCTGTGTACAGGTGAAGTTCTAGATGGGTCCAGGAATGAGGCTAGGGCTGGGCTAGATGGAGGGGTTGGGTGCAGAGTGGGCCAGGGAAGGATCAGTGATGGCACAGGAGGTTGGGCTGGGGCTCTAGGGTGTGGTGCAAGGCTGAAAGTAAATGCTAGAAAGGGGATCAGCTTGCATTTGTACCAGGGAAGAAGGGCGAGGCAGGTGGGGACTTGGAGGGAGTGGGACCCGTGGTGGGTTTCTCAAATCATAGGGGTCACATTGGGGTTTCCCTTGGTGTTGAGGATGTAGGCCAATGAGCACAGAGGGTGGGGCTGGACAGGGAGTGGAAGGCTGGGCTGCCGGGAGGGGAGGGGAGGGCTCGGGAGCCAGCACTGTCCGATCGGGGTCAGGACCCTCACTCACCCGACAGTGGTTCCTTCATCTTAGGGGGTTCTGGGATCTTGGGTGGGGGCTCAGGAGCCGCCTCGCCTGCCGGCACCACCCTCTCAGCCAGGGATGCACGCCGGGGCTTGGACCCCCGCCCCAGTCGCAGGAAGGCCAGCCTCCGCGCTGTGTCTCCGGCCTCCTCATCTGCGTGGGCCCGGGTCCCCTGCAGCCGGGCTAGCAGGCCGAAGTCTGCTGAGCTCCTCCGAATGCCGGGGCTCAGCACTCGGCCCAGGAAAGAACGGGGCTGCCCCTCCCCTGGGCTGCCTGCACGTCGGCCTGGGGTCCAGCCCAGCCGGAAGGGGCCCAGGCCGACCAGCTTCTCCAGGGTAGCACGGCGGTGACAAGATGTTCCGTTGGGCAGGGGGCCCAGCTCCCCATGCTCTTCCTCCAGCCCTGGAGCTTCCTCGAAGGGGTTCCGAGAGGACCTCAAGGGCAGAGTCCCTGCCCGGGGCACCTTGGAATCTGTCACCCTTAGGCTTTTGGGGATAGGCATTTTGACAGGTGGGCACCTGGGGGAAAAGAGACCATTGTCACCATTGAGGGCAGTGGCTCTACACTGAGTGAAAGGGGATGAGCACTTGGGGCCCCCCACCTGCACTGTCCTGCAAGGGAATGGTTGAGGGCTACTATCACCTCCATTTTGCGTGGTACTGGGGATTGAATTTAGGGTCTTTCCAATAAGCTACATCCCCAGCCCTACCTTTCTTTCTTTCTTTCTTTCTTTCTTTCTTTCTTTCTTTCTTTCTTTCTTTCCTTCTTTTTAATTTTGAGACAGGGATTTGCTAACTTGTTAAATTCCCCCAAGCTGGGCTTGAACTTTGAATCCTCCTGCCTCAGTCTCCTGGAGTGCTGGGATCCCAGGCACCACACCATCACCATGGCTTTGTTACCCACATTTTGCAGATGAGGAAATAGAGGCTTGGGAGGGCACCGGCATCTGTCTAAGACCCCGCTGTGGTTCAGGTGGTCCTAGGCTTTACAGCCAGACCCATGGCTTTCCAGAGCCTGGCTTCTTCCCTGAGCTCCCCTCCTCCACCTCCCTCTCTGTTTGCCCAGAGTATTCCTGATCACAGTGGATCATGAAGAAAGCGGCTCAGAGAGAACCAGGCTGTCTGGAAGGTGGCACAGCATGCTAGGGGTGGACCTGCCTCCTATCTACCTAACGGCAAGGCTCCTGCCTTTGCCCCTGCCGTCCCTGTTCAGCTGTCTACTCTCCCTCCCTTCTCCTGGCTGCTACCCCAGACTGAGCCCCCATATATTCTCCCCTGTCTGACTCCTCTCTGGTCTCCAGCCTGCAGCCTCAATACCTTCACCCCACCTTTGAGCATTTCCATATAGCTCCTCCCTTCCTCCTGAGCCTCCCATGGCTCCCTAGTGCCCTTGACACGAAGCTCAAGCCTCTCATCACAGCCTGTGCAATCTGGAAACTGTGTACCTTCCCAGCTCTATCCCATTGCATCCTCCTCCTCTCCCTCCTCAGGCTCCTCTAGTTTTCTGTCCCCCCCCCCCCATCACCAATTAGGAATTGAATCCAAAGCCTTTGCACTGAGCTACATTCCCCGCCCTCTGCATTTTTTATTTTGACACAGGGTCTCACTAGATGACTAAGTTGCCCAGGCTAGGTTTAAACTTGTGATCCTCCTGGGGCCTGGCAGGATGGCTTAGTGGTCTAAAGCGCCTGCTTAGGAAAGCTTGGACAGCTGCAGGGACCACGGTTCGATTTCTGGCACCACATGCTGCGCCAGCCCTGCCCTCTGGGCAGGCTGAGCCGACCATACAAATAAATAAATAAACAAACAAACAAAAGTTGTGAAACAAGGAAAAAATAAAACAAAATAAAAATTTAAAAAAAAACCAAAAACTTGTGATCCTCCTGCCTCAACCTCCCAGAGTGCTGGTATCACAGGCAAGCACCACCACACCAACTTGCCCGTCCTTCTAAGCAGACACCTGTTCTTCACTTGTGCCCTCCTCCAGGAAGCCCTCCTTGAACCCCTGGGGCTCCTGGAATCCTGGTCTCTCCCATGCCAGCTCTGGCCAACCTGCATCATTTCCATCCTGGGATGGGTCTGTGTCCCACACAGGCTTGGGAGCCTGGGGCGCAGGCTGGAGTTGTCTCAGTCCCTGTTGTATCCCCAGCTTGGAGCTCAGGACAGGCTCTCTAAGATGGGTGCTAAACAGGAAACCAAGGAAGGAAGGAGCCAGACAGTTCATTCTTTGGGTGGGGAGGAGGAACAGTGAGTCCTGAGTCCTTGGAGAGGTCACTGGGGAGCAGGCCACACAGGGTCGAAACCTGCAGCAGGGGCTCGGGCTTTCTCCTGAGCACACTGGGGAGCCATGGGTGGCTGTGTGTGTTTGTTTGTTTGAGGGCCGGAATATAGCACAGCACCTGCCTGCCTGTTTGTTTGTTTGTCTCAGTACTGGGATCAAACCAGAAGCTTTGTGTACACTTGCTAATCTTCCACTACTCAGTTATACCCTAGACCTAGTTTATGATAAAAAAAAAAAAAGACGAAAGAAACCCTCAGGGTTGGGCACGGTGGCACACCCCTGTCATCCCAGTTCATAGACTGAGGCAGGAGGATCACAAATGCAAGCGCAGCCTGAACAACTTAGTGGGACTCTGTAGTCCAAATAGAAACAAAAAAGGCTGGAGATGTAGCTCAGGGCAGAGGCCCCGGCACCCGTCCCCTGTACCACTGAAAGCAAACAGTTGGTTGTGATGTCCCATGCATGCCTATAACTCCTGCAGTCGGGAGGCTGAGGCAGGAGGATTGGTGCTAATGTAAGGGCAGCCTCAGCTCCACAGTGAGTTCAAGGCCAGCCTGTACTACCTTACCTAGTGAAAGCCCATTTCCAAACAAACAAACCCACAAAAAACAGAGAGAACAATACTTTTACACCCTAGCGCTTATAATTCTAGCTGTGGCTGGTGCAAAAATTTGGACTTTGTGGTTTCCTTTTGTGTTTGTTTAGACTGCACATGTACCGCAGTGCCCGGACGCTTCCTCGTCCCACTGCACGCAGCCTTATCCTAGGGGAGCTGGCCTCTGTGCTGTGCTGTCTGCCTACATCATGGTGTCCAGAGATGATGGACTGAACACCCGGCTTCTGTGTTTCAGGGTCTCCTCGGATGGTAGCACGCCATTTACACCCTGCAGCTTGATACTTGCCTTTCATTACACTCCCTTTGTGAACCTGGGAGATTTAGCTACAGCCATCTGTCTGGATGGCTCTGCTTTGTTTTAAGGGCTGAATAATATTCCCCTATGTGACTAGGATAAAACTGAGTAAATCAAGTGTCTCAGGCTCCCTCTCTGTATCCTTGTAAGACCTGTGGGTTGCTTTGACCTGGCAGAGGCTGCTGGGTAGGCCAGGGGCAGGTCAGTGCTCAAGGCTTGGGGAGACCAGGAGGGAGGCTGGTGCCTGGGGCAAAGTGCCTCCTCCCCAGCCCTTCTGTTTCTAGAAATGCCATCTGACCTCCCGCTGGGCTCCATGGTCCCCTGTCCCCCAGGGAAATGGTCACCATGACAACCCTTGCCTGGAGTCCCCATGGCTGTGAGCAGTGGGTAAGTGGATACCTGCCCCCAGCACCCCTCACGAGATGCGCTGCACACAGCTGACTTCTCCAGCTTCCATCTCCAGCTTCCACAAGCCTCATCCTCAAAAGCGCTCTGACATCCCCCTAAAACTGTCCCCCGACCCCCTATCACTGCAGACTGTTTCCCCTTCCAACGAAGCCCACGCTGCCCAAATAAGATATGCCACTTCCTAACTGCCCAAGCATCCCACCAATACACCCGATACCCCCAGCAATGCCCAGCGCTCCCTAAGCCTGGCAGCAAGGTTCGCCTCAAACTGGCCCTGACCCCTTTCCCCTTCCTGGCTCCAGCACCCCCCTGCAAGCTGCCCCCACATCCTGCCCCTCCAGTGCCCTCTCTGCCGGCCCCTGACTCACTTCCAGGCACTCCTTGCCCCCAGCACCACGCCCCCCAGGATGTCTGGGCTCCCAGCCCCCCCCAGCCCCCTTCACGGCTGCCAGTCTAGCTCGCACATGCAGTTGTCTCTGCACAATCTGGCCCCTTGCAGCCCCCAGCATCTGTACTTGAACTGTGCCCAGAAACTGCTTGTCCCCAAATTCAACTCAAACTGGTACCATCCCAATCCAGTCCTTGCACCAAACATCCTGACTGGGAGTGGGGGGTGGGGGGGGGGTTTCACACTCATGGCCACCTCAAATCCCACTGGGCTCTGCATCTGTGACCCCAGCTCCGGCTCTCAGCATGGGGCGAACGCTGTGTCCCTGCGGGCCTCAATCTTCCCATCTAGACTTGGGGCACAGCAGACTCACTGTCTCCTGCTGTTCTTCACCATCAATGGTCCCAGCTCCCCAGAGACACCCCCCCCCTGCCCCCGGCCCTTAGCCCTTCCCTGTGGCCCTTAGCCCTTCCCTGCGCTGGCCTCCTGATCCCACCTGCCGCTCCCACCTGCCCTCTCACCCACTGGCCCTGGCTTCTCCTCTGCCTCTGGGTCCCTTCTGGGTCCAGGGCCCAGATCCTACCTCAGCCTCTTCTCAGAGCGTGTCGGAGGTGAGAATCCTCCCACCTCCCACAGCACACTCAGTGCAGTCCTTGGGTCGGTCTCTGTCCCCACTGAAGTCCCGTCCCAGCCTACTTGGGCCAGCGAGCTTGGGTCTGAGGAGGGAGGGCTTGGAGGAGGACAATTTCCTGTTAGGAAACCCCTCCCTCTCTGGGGCCAGGGGCGGGAAGGACTCATTATCTGTCTGCCCTTTGGGGCAGCCTGCGGTTGGGCTGGAAAGGACCAGGCTCACAGCGCTATCCCCACCCTGCCCCAGGCCGGAATTGCCACCCCACCCTCCCCGCCTGCTCTTCACACCTAGAGAGGTGACACCGCCATCCTGGGCACCCCAGGCAAACACCCCTGTTGGACAGGAGCCCAGAGCAGCCAGTGGTGCCAAGCTGAGACTCCAGAGGGGCCGCGAGGTCCCCAGAGTAGCACCCCTCTCTGCTGAGCCCTGCTGTGGGGATGAGGGTTGGAAAGCCTGCTGGTCCCAGAGGCTGCACCCAGTGGGAACGACATGGGGCATGGCAAAGAAAGCCTCCTGGCTCCACTTGCCTACGTTCTTCATCATTCTCAGCTCAGTACCATCATCTCTGCGTCCCATGCTGCTTGATGTCGATGTCAGTTCCTTTCCAGCACCTTCCACAGTTCGGGATGATCAGGGCTGCATTTGGCACCTCAAGGGTCTCTGGCTCTAAGAGCTTTTGGCTCACCAGCCCTTGGTCAGGACAGCAGAGCAGGCTTCCCTGGTCTCGCTAATCCACCACCTTAGCTCCAGATGCAGCTCAAGGTGCTCAGTAAAGCCTCGTACACACCTGGTCACGGTGAGCACACCTGTCCTGCCAGCACTTCGGGAGGCTGAGGCAGGAGGATTTCTAATTTTCTTTTTTTTTTTTGAACTTTTTGTTTGTTTATTTATTTATTTTTCTGGCCTGCTCAGCCTGCCCCGAGGGCAGGGCTGGCGCAGCATGTGGTGCCGGGGATTGAACCGCGGTCCCTGCAGCCGCCTAAGCTTTCCTCAGCAGGCGCTTTAGACCACTGAGCCATCCTGCCGGGCCCCAGGATTTCTAATTTTCTAACTTGAGCTCAGTCTTGACAATTTAGCAACTTGGGGAGACTGTCTTAAAAAAAAAAAAAAAAAAAAAAAAAAGGCTGGAGATGTAGCTCAATGGAAGGGGGAAAAAATCCTATAAATGAGGACCCTGAGCTGAGCACTGCAAGGGGCTTTGGGGACAATCTTCCTGACAAGGTTACATTGGTGATGGAAGAGGAAGAAAAGTGTAGCTGGGGCTAGGAATGTAGGAGTGTGGTGGGCGGCATTAGACATGGGGGTAGGGTCACTTTGAAAGCTAAGTTTTAGGGTCACAAGACCCTTGGAGGACCCAGCTAGGGCCTGAGTGTAATGGGCCTGGACTCCTGGCCTGGCAGCCGTGGGCTTTGTGGCTGGGATGAGGAATCCACTCCCCGAGTGCTGTGGCCAGAGGCTAGAAGGGAAGTGAATCAGAAGTTAAGAAGAAAGGTCTCAGGACCCCAAGGCCTGAGTCCTCAGGATGAGGGCACTGTCCTGGAGGGAGCTCCACTGTCCAGCCAGGAGGGAGCAAGCAGGGCAGGCCTCAGCCTCTGGGGTAGCCTCTGGGGCGGTGCCAGGTCCTCAGTGCACTGTGACCCATGCCCATCACCCATTCCCTCTGGCCATTAGGTACTATGGCTTGAACCCCAGCTGTACAGAGCTACCTCCCCAGCTCTCTTTATTTATACACTCTGTTTCATTTGCTTTTTGTGAAATGAGGTCTTGCTGTGTAGTCCTGACCTTGAACTTCTGGCCAGGCAATCTTCCTGCCTCTGCCACTGGGGTGCTGGGATGTGCAAAACCATATCCAACATTATTATTATTATCTTTAGGGCCAGGGTTTGAAGCCAGTGCCTTCCTATTGAGGGACATTCCAGCCCTTTTCTTGTTATTTATTTATTTATTTATTTATTTATGTGTTTATTTATTTATTTATTTAATGGCTGGCTCAGTCTGCTCTGGGGGTGGGCCTGGCACAGTATGTAGTGCCGGGGATTGAACTACGGTCCCTGCGGTTGCCTAAGCTTGCCTAAGCAGACACTTTAGACTGCTGAGCCATGTCGCTGGCCTCTTTCTTTCTTTCTTTGAACCAGGGATCAAACTCAGGACCTTGTACTTGCCAGTCAGGCACTTGTGCTCCTGAGCTATCTCCCCAGCCCCTTTTCTTCCTTTTTAATTTGAAAATGGATCTCACTAAATTTCTCAGTTGCCCTGGCTGACCTTCAACTCATGATTTTTCTACCTCAGCTTCCCAAATAGCTCAGGTAACAGGCATGTGCCACCTTGCCCAGTTTTCCTTCCTTTCCTTTTTAATTTTTTTAAACTGAGATATTCTTACCCCATAAATTTTGCCTTTTTAAAAACATATATCTTTTTTAAAAATTTTATGTATTTGATACAGGGTCATGTTATACAACCTGGACTTGTAGTGAGTCTCTTGTCTCAATCTCCCCAGTGCTGGGATTACAGACATGCGCTCCCATGCCCATTTTTTAAAATGTATTTAGTACAGGGTCTACAGGGCCTCACTACACAGATCTGACTTCGTGATTTTCAGCCTCCCAAGTGGTGCGGCTGGCACCCAGCATCTGCCTAAGCAGGTCCTTTAATCTGCTGAGCTATCTGGCTGGCCCACCACACCCAGTTTTGGTGGCTGGCTCTGTGGGCCTAGGGCAGGGCCAGCACAGCATGTGGTACCAGGGATTGAACCCCAGTCCTTGTGCTTGTCAGGCGGGCGCTTGGACCGCTGAATTGTCTCCCTGGCCCCAAACTTTGCCTTTCAGATGTGTGATTCTTTGGTCTTGGTATACTCATAAGATTGCAGTACCCATCACCACTAATTCCAGAACACTTACAATACTCCAAGAAGAAACTCTAGACCCAATAAAGTAACACCCTGCTCCTCCGGCATCTGCTAATCCACTCTGTCTCCATTAATTTGCCTATTTCAGACATGTCACACAAAAGTTTCTTTTTGTACTAGGTGGGAATTGAACTGAAGACCTCAAGCTGGCCAGCCAGGCACTGTGCCGCTCAGTTATATCCTGGTCCTGCTTCGTTTTGTTGAGACAGTTTTGCTGAGACAGTTCAGGCTGACCACTCAAGCATCCTCTTGCTGTTATTACAGGCACACGTCAACCACCATGTGAGTCCCAGCTACAACATATACGTGGAATCATGTAAACACCTTTGTGTCGACTTTTCTTACTGAACTGAAGGTCTCCATAGTCTACTTCTCGAGCCCTGCCCCTCACAATCCTTAGCCTCCCTTCTCTTGAAAATGGGATGGGGCCCTGCAGGATGGCTCAGTGGTCTAAAGCACCTGCTTAGGAAAGCTTAGGCAGCTGCAGGGACCGTGGTTCCATCCCTGGCACCACATGCTACGTCAGCCCTGCCCAGCTAGCCATAAATATAAATAAACAAACAAAAGTTCTGAAACAAGAAAAAAACATAAAAATATAAAATTCTAGCCAGGCATGGTGGTGCACACCTGTAATCCCAGCACTCGGGAGGCTGAGGCAGGAGGATCAGTGTGAGTTCGAGACCAGCCTGGGCTATAAAAGTGAGCTCAAAGCCAGCCTGAACTGCATAGTGATACCCTGTCTCAAAAAGACAAAAAAAAAAAAAAAAAAAGGTAATGGGATGGAGTGGCAGATTGAAAAGAAGCCAGAGACCCTCCAGTGTGCTCCTTGAACTTAGGGCGGCGATCTGCTGCCCTCGTGTGGTGTTTTCAAAAACTGCATCTGTCAGTCGTGGGGTTCTGAAGCGTTTGAGGGCCACTGTTACTCTTTGGCTCCAGCCCTGACCCTGCAGAGACTTGAGGGATCACAGAGCTTCCTACAACCCCATCCTGACCCCATCTTTTTGTCTCCAGAGAAACTCCTCAGGCCTTACTTTCTAAACAAATACATATAAATTTCTGGATTATTTTGCATCCCAAGACTGCTGCTGTTATTCTCGGGAAACAGGAAACCATGGTGGTTAAGAGCTCAGCGTGGAATTTGGGAACAGTTGAGCTCAAATCCCAACCCTGCCGCTTGAAGGGTTGGTCACTTTTCAACTGTAACTTTTCTTCTTTGGGCCTGTTTCCTCCTCTGTGGAGGGATTGATAAGGATGGTCCCTATCTCATAGGAAAGAACCACACTCAGAGCTCAGAACAGGAGCTGCACCCGGGAACCCACGCATCTGATGGCCTCAACTCATTGTAGGCGGATAAACACTGATTTGTAAACTTCGGCAAGTTCCACGATGTAAGTATCCTCCCCAAGGTCTGAGTCCCTGAAAGCCTTTTGGGGAAGAGATACATAGTAGCCCGTTCCTTTATAGCAATTTTAGGACACAAAAGATGCAAATAGCCTGAAGATCACAGATAATAAGAAAATGAAGCAACACCGATTAGGTTGCAATGAGTGTACACTACCTTTGTTTTTAATGCAATTTAATTGCATGTTTGTATAGTTTAAATTTTAGTAATGGCCATAGCTAACAACCAGCTCCAAAATCCCTGAGAGTTTCACAGTCAGCTTTCCTGAGTTAGCCCAACACCCTGCTGTTACCAACACCTGGATTTTAGGAAGGGGCACCGAGGCTCAGCTTGAGGACCAGTAAACCCTCAAATAGACGGGCAGAGCATGCCCCTTACTCCGGGGCAGCGTGATCAGGAAGGGGTCCCTCCGCGCTCCTCTTTTCTCTGTACATTATGAGCTTGAACACAGTCTTGTCCCGTGGGGCTGCGTGTGTGGCCTGGGCTGGACTCCTGCCTCAGATCTCCCCATCTGAGTCTCTTTGTCTCTGTGCCTATCTGGCCTCTGAGTCTCTGCCCCATTCTTTGTCTCTGTCGCTTCTCTCTCACTCTTGTCCCCACGGTCCCCTCCTCTGTCCTCATTTTGTTTCTCTGTCCTTCTCCCCTCTGTCCATCTCTTTGTGTTTCTGCTGCCCCCTTGTCCGGTCCTGCCTCTTTGTCTCCGTCTCTTCATCTCTGCATCTCCTGCTATCTTTCTTGGTGCCTGGCTGGTGCTCGGCCTCGGCGTTTCCCAGTTTCTCTCCCCTCCTCCCCGCCCCGACTTTGCTGTCCAGTGGGAACACGCTCGTTGCGGGCGCGCCCAGACCTGCCTCCGCCCCCAGAGCCCCCGACCCGCCCGGGCCTGCGCCTTTAAGGGTTGGTGGTGAGGGGCGTGGTCCCGTCGGCCCCGCCCCGCCCCGCCCCCTGACGTCCCTTCCTTCGACCCCTGCACCGCCTCCCGCTGCCGCCGCCCCGGCCGGCTCCGCGCCCCCTCCGCGCCCCCTCTGCCGCTGCCGCCGGCTGCCCCCATGGCGACCCCGGGCTGCCCTTCGCGAGACCACTAGGACCCTCGGCGTTCGGTCCCGTCCCCTGGCCCTGCCCCCCTCCCGAGGCGCGGACTCCCGAGGCGCCCAGCTTTTTGAGCTCGCGTCCCCAGGCCGGCGGGGGGGGGAGGGGAAGAGAGGGGACCCCGGGATCCCCGCCCCCCCCACCCGCCTGCCCTTGTCCCCGGGACTTGGAGAAGATGTCTTCGCGGACGGCGCTCGCCCCAGGCAACGATCGCAACTCGGACACGGTGAGTGGGGCCCGGCCCCGTGGGAACCCGGCTGGGTCGGCGCCGAACCCCGCACCCCGCGAGTCCCAACCACAGCTCTCCAACCCGGCTCGCCAGCCTTTGACCCTTTCTGCACTTCTGGGCCTTCCCACCCCGCCAGGGCCGACCCCTAGCGGCGCCCCTCTCCCGGGACCCCTCGGGTCCCTCTGCAGACCGCTTCCGCCTCGTCCTCCAGGAAGCCCCCTCCCCGCCACCCGGCCTCTCCCTTCCCTGCGTGCGCGGAGCCCCCTCCCCTACACGTCCACAAACCCTAGCTCGTCCCTTCCTGGATCCCTGGGCCCCTGACCCCCCAGGCCCGGTCCTGGCCCCCTCCCAGCCAGGCCCTCCTGCCAGCCCTGCCTCCAGCCGGTCCATGCCTCGTCTGCTCTGCAGGGGAGTCGGCTTCCCGGAGTGCCCTCCTTCGTGCCCCAGCCCTCTGCTCCTCCAAGATCCGCCTGCTGGCTCTGCCGTGGGCCACCTCTCAGGAAACTGGTGCCACCTTTCCTGGGCCCAGGGCCCTGCCCGGTTCTTCAAGGTCTCTCCACTCCCAGGCCTGGTCCTTATCTGCCAAGCAGTCCTGTCTTTGGATATCTGCCACCCCAGGGCCCCCCAGATGCCACCCAGGTCCTTTCTGGTCTCTTCCTCTCCCAGGAAGCCTTGGCCTCCAACCAAGCTCCAGGCCCCCAGCCCAGGCTCGGATTTCTAGGTCCGGGACCAGTCTGACTGCAGGCCTCATGCTCCCCGTATGGCGCCTCAGCTGCAGGCAAGCCCCCTCTCCAGCCCCTTGACCCTTTTTTAGGCCCCTACCTCACCCAGCCACAGCCTCTCCATCCCCTAGATGTCCAAGCCGTCATCCCTTTTCCTGTTCCAGGGCCTCCCCTTCCCCAGTTGGGGTCTGGCCTCCGAAGGAAGCCCCATCCTCAGCTCCGGGGGCCTGGGTCCCCTTCTGCTGCCTGAAGACTCCCAGGTCTGAAGCCCCTGGTCCTGCCCTGGCACTAAGTGCTCTCTGCTCTGTAGTCACTCAGCTGAAGCTTGCTCCCCAAGTTGCTAGGCCCCTGACCTCCCTCCAGGCTCAGCTCTTGCCCTCTGTACTGTTCCTTGCCTAGGAAGCCCCTTCCCCCATACTGACAGGCCCACAGCCCCCTCTGCTCCTCCCAGCTCCTAAGAGCTCCCCTCTGTGGGAGTTCTTGGAGGCCCTGGCCCTGGCCTCTGCTCTCCATTGCCCTATGGCTTTGTCCCTTCCCATCAGTTCCCGTGAGACCTCTCCTCATGTCTCACATTTGTGATCACTTCCTGTGCCCCTGAAGACCAGCCTGCCTGCCGTACCCAGCTCCTCTTCACCTGGGGTTTGCCCTTCTTCTCAGCCTTCTGCCAGGTCCCTGCCATCCCACTGGTCACCTCCACCCCAGATCTCCATCAGAGACCTTTAGCCTCCCTTCATCTCCCTCAGAGACCCCCCGCCATTGTTGCTGTTGGCCCCAAGTTCAATTCTGAGTCTTGGGCAGGGGACCTCCTTTGCCCAGTCACTAGGAGGAGGTTCCATGAGGTTACTCTGGGCATGGTCCTGGGTTCAAGTTCTGGCTCTGCATGCTAATTTGAATTATGTCTGCACCAACTGGTTCTCCCTCCCTGAGCCTCAGTTTCCTGACCTGAAAATAAGGGTGACCACTTGAGTCTCTCAGAGGGTTACCCAAGACGGTGTGGGTGAGGCCTGGGACAGGGGAAGTGCTGCTCCAAAGGCTGGTGGCTGTGGGACTGAGTCAGAAGGCCTTGTGTTCACAGCCCAGGGCTGTCATTATTTGGGTGAGCTTGCTGAGCCTGCTGGAGTCTCGGTTTCTTCAGCTCTCAATGGAGTTGATGATAGCACCTTCCTGCCAGGGACCTTTTCTGGAGATTACATGCTATTATTACTATTACTTTAATTGTTCAGATAAACTTAGGTTCCAATCAAGTTTCTGTCCCTTCCCAGCTGTGTGACCTGGGGCCAATGGCCTCACTTCTCTGAGCCTCTGTTTCTGCATCTGTGAAATGGGGCTCACCCAAGGACTTTCTGTTCTTTTTGTTGTTACAGTTGGGCCAGGATCGGGGCTGGGTATTTCAGCATGGATACTTTTCTCCTGCCCTCTGTCTCTGTTTCTGTGACCTGTCTTCCTCTGGAGTCAGAACAGTCCCTTCCCTTGCTACCTTGTTACTATAGTAGTGGCCACCTAGGGTTATGCTCCTGGATCCCAGGTTCTAGGGTACTCCACCAGGGGGGCTGCCATCCTCCCCTTTGTTCCTTAGCAACAAGCTTGGCATTGGGGGTGCCAGCCAGCCAGGAGGGATCCAGGCCAGCTGCTGGTGCTGGCCAATTTTAGCTCCTGCCCCCAGCCCCTGGGGGCTTTGTCACTCACTGCCCCAGATGGCCCTTGCTAAGGTCTGGGATGTACTTCCTACAGGGGGGTTCCATGCCACCTCCACCAGGCCCCAGGGGCCACCCACCAGAGATTCTTCTGTGTGCTTTTATCTCTGTGGGGATCAGAGGCCCAATCAGCCAGGATCTACCCACCCTCCCCTAGGAGGAGGCCTCAGGGTGCCAGACACTAGGGATTCAGTGAGCTCTGTCTGGAGCCAGTGGACAAGGCTGGAATCCCAGGCCACTCCCACTCCACCCACCCTGTGGCCTTGACCCTGCTGCAGCCCTTGGGGAACTTTTGGGATCCCTCTCTGGGGAATGAACCTCGAAATAGGACCTATGGTGGAATTTGGGGTGGCAGGCACATGCCTAATGCCAATAACGATACAGCTTGTTACTGGTACTAAGGACAAACATCTTAAGAGACGTCATCATCTTGCCCCTGTGTGACCTTGACTAGGCACCTTCTCTACCCAACCCTCGGTTTCCCATCTGAAATATGGAGATGCGCGCATTGCCTTCACCGGGCACCCGTAGGACTTAGCTGCAAGTGAGGTGCTCATCGATACAGGACTTGGTCGGGGTGTTGCCTGCAGCTTTGTGGAACCAGTGCACAAACCTGGGGTGGTGCTGTGGGCCACAGTGAGGCTCAGAGTCACCACAGAGCCCTGTGTAGGCCTCAGCATCCCCGGCTGTGAAGTGGGCATGTGGCTGCAGCATGTGGTGTTGCACTTTGAATGTGGGTCGCCATCACTGCAAAGCTGCCTGGCATCAGTTCCCTGCGAGGGGCAGGCTCAGCACCTGGGTTCCTTGGCCTCCTCTGTTCCTTGTCCTTTGTGTCTCTCATCCCCAGCCCCCAGGAGTACATGGGGGTGGCCCAGCCCTGAGCAGAGCCACATTGGCTGGGACATTGGCACCCTGGGCTCCAGCCCTGAAAGGGAGGCACAGCCCCTGGGGCTCACAATCAGGACAGGGCAGGTGACCTGCGGGGGAGAGAGGCCCGGGAAGGACAGAGCAGCAGGATCAGGAGGCGGGGGCGGGCTAGTGTGGGAGAAGGCAGGGTGGCAGAGTGCGGCCAGGACACGGCTGTTTCCCTCGTGTCCAGCAGTGGAAGGCTTGGCTCCAGGGTTGGAGCAGAATGTAGGGTAATAATAACTAGAAGGTAGTAGTTCCCTCTTACCCATGGAGAACACTTTCCAAGAGCTCCAGGAGATGCTTGAAAGCAATCCCTATAGGTGTTCTTTTTTCCTATGCATTTTTGTTTGTTTGTTTGTTTGTTTTTAAGTTGTGATCAAACTGAATCACAAGGCAGGCATGGTGGCAGCACTCGTGTTTTGGGAGGCTGACGTAGGAGGGCTGCAAGTTTGAATGTAGCCTGAGCAACTTGGCGATTTAAGGAGATACTATTTCAAAGTAATGGGATGTAGCTCAGGTTCAGTTCCCCATACCACAAAAAGAAAAGTGTGTGTGTGTGTGTGTGTGTGTGTGTGTGTGTGTGTGTGTGTGTGTGGCAGAGAGAGAGAAAGAGAGAATTAGGTGTAGTAAAAAGTTAACAGTAACTAATATTGATTAGAGGCAACAGCAATGGGATAGGAGGATCACCTGTAAAATCTGGGTTTGGAATAGATTGGGGGGCTAGTGTGAGGACAATGAGGATGGAATAGAATGTCAGGGTCTGTGACAGTTGGAGTGTTGGACCTGGATTAAGGTAATCATGCATCAGGGTGGCGTCAGTCATGAGAGGCCCCGATGCTGTGGTTCTGGGCCCACAGGTTTTATTCCTGGAGTCTCTCTTTGGAGAGATGGAAGATCCAAGAGGCTGGGTCATAGAACTCTGTGACCTGAGTTTGACAAGAATCCACAAAGGGGCTGGTAACCAGGGTCCCCAGGGAACTGCCCCAGCTCCCAGGTACCGTTAGAAGGGGACAGGACAGCTCATGCCCATCTCCTCTGCCAGCATGGCACCTTGGGCAGTGGCCGATCATCAGACAAAGGGCCATCCTGGTCCAGCCGCTCTCTGGGTGCCCGCTGCCGGAACTCCATCGCCTCCTGCCCCGAGGAGCAGCCCCACGTGGGCAACTACCGCCTGCTGAGGACCATCGGGAAGGGCAACTTCGCCAAAGTCAAGCTGGCCCGGCACATCCTCACTGGTCGGGAGGTAAGCATGGAGCGCCGGGCTGGGGTTGGGGTCCTGAGAGGCCAGCATTGGCCCTTGCAGGTTTTGTGACCTCGGCTATGTCGTTGAGTGTCACAGGTTTTCCCCAAACAACTCTAGTGGGAGAAGGAGCAGTTTGAGATCTCCCTGAAATAAGTGGGAAACTTCAGATCATAGCAGAGATGGGGGTTGTGCTTCTGAGAGGCACACCTGGGCCGCCTACTGGTCAGGGCTTTAGCTACTCAGTAGCTAGTAGGGATAGTACTAGGGATACTATCCCTAGTATCCTCTAGGGATACTGAGGTCTGGACTGGATGACAACGTTGCCACAGGAGGGGCCCTGCACAGACCCTGGGACCCAGATAGGAGACCTCACATTTATACTTAAAGGGGAAAAGGGCCGGGTGTGGTGGTGCACACCTGTAATCCCAGCACTTGGGAGACTGAGACAGGAGGATCTAGTGTGAGTTTGAGACCAGCCTGGGCTACAAAAGTGAGCTCAAGGCCAGCCTGAACTGCATAGCAAGACCTTGTCTCAAAAAGACAAAAGAAAAAAAAAAGGCGGGGCAAGGGGAACTTTATGGTTTCCTCTGCACCTCTTCAACTGGACAACTGTCTCCCATGGCTCTTCCCATGCCCACAGACTCCTCTCCTCTCCTCTCCTCTCCTCTCCTCTCCTCTCCTCTCCTCTCCTCTCCTCTCCTCTTCTCGACTGTCACTATGTAACTCAGGCTGTCTTTAAATTCACAGATATCTTCCTGCCTCAGCCTCCTGTGCTGGGATTATAGGCATGCACTACCACACCCAGGTGCCAGTTCTTCCAAAAACTACAGAGGTTCAATGCCAGCTGTTTGTGTTTTTTGTTTGTTTGTTTGTTTTGTTTTGTTTTTTTGTTTTTTTTCAGTACTGGGGATTGAACTCAGGACCTTGTGCTTGCCAGGCAAACACTTATTCTACTGAACTATCTCCCTGTTCCCCAGCCAACTGATTTTTATTTTCAGCTTAGTCATAAGAACAAACCAGGCCAGAAACAAAATTAAGACCTGGCTTGTCAGTGCATGCCTAAAATCCCACTCTCAGGAGGCTGAGGCAAGAGGATCACTGTGAGTTTGACTCCAGCCTGGGCTACAAAATGAATTCAAGACCAGCCTGAACTGCATAGTGAAACCCTCTCTTCTTAAATTAACAAGTTTAAGCCAGGAACATTGGCATATGCCTGTAATCCCAAGCAGGCTAAGGCAGGAGGATCACTTCACTGTGAGTTCAAGGCCAGCCAGGCTACAGACTAAGTTTAAGGTCACCCTAAACTGCAGAGCAAGAACCCTGTCTCAAAAAAACTAAAAAACAAAACAAAAATAATTGGGGAGGTAGCTCAGTATTAAGCTCCTATATTCCAGCGATAGGACTCGGGGCATAGCTTGGTGGTCTGAGTACCTGCCTGGCAAGCACAAGGACTATGGTTCGATCTTCAGTGCTACATGCCATGCCGGCCCTAGAACCCTGGGTGCACTGTGCATGAACAGAAACCCAGAGTGGTGGTGCATGCCTATAATCCCAGCACTCAGGATGCTGAGACAGGAAGATCACTATGAGTTCAAAGGCAGCCTGATTTAAGAAAGAAAGAAAGAGAATGAAAGAAAGAGAAAGAATGAAAGAAAGAAAAAAAAGCTAGGTCAAAGGCAGCCCGAGGGGCTGGGGAGATAGCTGCATGACACAAATGCCTGCTTGGCAAGTGCAAGGTCATGAGTTTGAACCCCGGTCCTACAAAAAAAAACAAAACAAAACAAGGTAGCCTGAGCTACATAGTGGGTTCAAGGCCATTGTGAGCTACCTTATGATACCCTATCTCAGAAAACTAAAAGAACCCAACAAAATAAAATGATAAGAGGAACAAAATTATGGGCCAGTCTGCTTGTGAACACAGATATAAAAATAAATAAATGAAAAACAATTTTTTGAGATGGGCCTCATGGGTGCCCACACTTGCCTCAAACCAAAAATCTGAAACAAAGTATTAGATTCACTGGCAAATGGGCCACAGCAAGCCTGTGATGACAGCGCTGGGTCTGTCCCCGGAATGCAAAGTTCTTTCTACTTGACAATTTATTCATGCGCTTCGCCATGTTCACAGATTAAGAACGAAACCATATGATCGCTTCAATACTGGCATAAAATGTGTTTGACAAAATTTTAAAAAATCCATCAGTGAGAATCAGGAAGGCAAAGGGACCCTCTCCCCCACAGGAAACAGCGCATGCCATATGTGGGCCTTGCCTGGGTTTCCAGAGGTTTCCAAGAAGCCTGGAACCCAAGACAGTAGGCCCCAGGAAAGAGATTTTTAATCCAGTGGATCTGGGGGTTCCTGGAGATGGTCCCAGAACCCTAGGGTTGGATAAAGACTGTTTTATATTTGTAGTACAGGGCTCTCTCCAACTGAGCTATATTCTATTCTCAGCCCTTTCTGTTTTTCATTTTGAGACAGGGTCTCGCTAATTGCACAGGCTGGGCTTCAGTGCGCAGCCTTCCTGCCTCCACCTCCTAATTTCTAGTGTTCTAGGCATGCTCTACTGCAGCCAGCTAGGTTAAGGCCTCTTGTTACTGGAAAACTTACAAAATGCCCAGTGCCTCAGTTTCTCCAGTGGTGAATGGGGAATTTTTTTTTTTTTTTTTTTTTTTTTAATCTTTTTGAGACAGGGTCTCACTATGCAGTTCAGGCTGGCCTTGAGCTCACTTTTGTAGCGCAGGCTGGTCTCGAACTTGTACCAATCCTCCTGCCTTAGCCTTCCAAGTGCTGGGATTACAGGCGTGAGCCACCACACCCGGCTAAATGGGGATAATTTTTAACCCTTATTTTATTAATTATTTTTGTCTTTTTGAGATAGGATCTCACTATGCAGTTCAGATTGGCCTTAAGCTAATTTTGTAGCCAGCCCAGGCTGACCTCAACATTGAAACGATCTTCCTGCACCAGCCTCCTGAGTACTGGGGTTGCAGGTGTGCACCACCAAGCTAGGTCCTTACTTTTATGTTACAGTTAAGAGATCTTCCTTGTAAACCACGCAGATCAGGGCCTGATTAATGAATGGTCAGCAAACATTAGCTGGTTATTATTTGCTATTTCAAGTTTGGTATGTTCAAAATAAAGATGTGGTAGATAAATGATTTGAATTTTCTTCAAAAGGGGGCATCTCCCTCCAGCTTGGTTGCCCCTGGCAGATGTACCAGTGCAGACCTGTAATCCTCGTTCCTTGGGAGGCTGAGACAGGAGGATTGCAAGTTTGAGGCCAACCTGGACAGTCTAGCAACTTCAGGAGACCGACTCTCTGCAGAGGGGTGGAGTTGTAGCTGGGCAGGAGAGCATCTGCATAACATGCACAAGAGTCCGACTTCAACCCCAACATGCACCCCATAAAGATCTCAGTCCCCCCACCACACACACTCCAGGCTCAGAAGTAGAGGAACATGTGCAAAGGCCCTGGGGCCTTGATTGAGAACTCTTCCGAGTGGGGACCAAAGGAGGACATCCTGGGCCACCTACCTGGGTCCGGGACTCCCTGCCAGGTGAAAAGCCTATGGAACGTTGATCTTTCTCCTCCTCCCTCCCTCCTTTATTTTCTTCCTCCATGTCTAGGTCGCCATCAAGATCATCGATAAAACCCAGCTGAACCCCAGCAGCCTACAGAAGGTGAGGCCCAGGAAGGAGAGAAGGGTGGGCTCTGACCTGCCCAGCCGACCCGGTTGGGGAGGGAAGGGATCCCCAAACCACTCACCGTTGTTCTGCCTTCGTTTCCGGCCTGCATAGCTCTTCAGAGAAGTTCGCATCATGAAGGGCCTAAATCACCCTAACATCGGTGAGGAGGGGTGCATGGCTGCACTGGCTGCAGTGCAGGGGAGGGGAGCATTGGGTGGAGTGTAGGTTACCTGAGAGGAACCTGATTTTTTCTGAGTGCTATCACAGCTGTGTGGCTTTTAGCAAGTCACTTAACCTCTCTGGTCCTTCATTCTTCTAGGGTTGAGGGTGATGCAAGGACCCATCTCAAGGTCAGAGTGATTGAGAAAATCCAATAAGACTACATAGTCAGAAGGCTTCCCTCATGGCTAAGCTGTGGGAGCTGGCCTGGTTGTTTTTGGGTATTATTATTGTTAGGTCAGGCGAGACGGAGGAGCCCTCCAGAGAGAGGTGGGGTTTTGTCAGGCCTGGATATAGGACACTTTTTTCCATTGTGTAAAAGTTTACTGTATAGCTATTACATACTAGCTGCTGGGGACATAGTGGAAAGAAAAAGAAAAAAAAAAAAAAAGCCTAGCATGGTAGCATGCAACTGTAGTCCCAGCACTCAGGAGGCTGAGGCAGGAGGATGGCTACATGATGAGTTCACATAGTGAGATAATGTTAAAAAGAAGAGAACAGGTACAGATTCCTGGCATCACACAGCTGACATTCTTGTGAGGAAAACCACGTAGGAAAGGAGGTGCTAAAGTGGGCAGAGCAGTTTGGAACAGCATTGGTCAGCAGGGAGCTGTGGAAGCCTTAAGGGGCTGGAGCACTCTCTGCTTCCCCCTGATGCCCTGCCCTTTCCTCCCTGCCTCTACAGTGAAGCTCTTCGAGGTAATTGAGACTGAGAAGACACTGTACCTGGTGATGGAATACGCAAGTGCCGGTGAGGCCCCGCCCTGGACCCCAGCCCCAGTGTCCCCACCCTGTCCGCTGCCCCGCCCTGACTCGCTCAGCCTCTGCCCACAGGAGAAGTGTTTGACTACCTCGTGTCGCACGGCCGCATGAAGGAGAAGGAAGCGAGAGCCAAGTTTCGACAGGTGAGGGCCAGGTGTGGGCTGCCCAGGTGTGGGGCGGTAGGAAGGGCGGGGCCGGCGGGGCTGCCCTGACACGTGGCCCTGACAGGAGCCTGAAAGTCCATCTCTAGACAGTTGACGGTCTCCTGAGAGTTCCAGTTGTGGATATTGGGAGGACACCAGTCACTGTGTCTTGGTTCTGAGGTCCCTGAAACTGGGACCACCCTGCTGTTAGGGTCCCAGCGGGAGGCATCTGTCTGGGTGGGTCCCACGACATCTGCTGTCACCAGCAGCAGCATGCAAGATCCTAGGGCTCTGCCTGCAGGTAGGGGAGGCCTGGAACCTCAGACTCAGTTGTATGTGGCTTCACGGGCCACTGAGGGAGGTTGTGGGTGCCACAAGTAACCCCTCCTCTCCCACAGATCGTATCGGCTGTGCACTACTGTCACCAGAAAAACATCGTACACAGGGACCTAAAGGTGAGCTCCTGCCCTCTCACTTGCCTGCCTGCTGGGCCCTTAAGTGGATCCTGACCCTTTACCCAGGACCCTGGCTCTGTCCTGAGCTTCTGTGGTCAAAGCAATGCTGGGGCAGTGGGCAGCAGGGGACAGGAGGAGCCACGCCCTAGCATGGCCTGGTTGGTGACATGGGTGCCACACAAGGACATTAATACCTGGTAGAGTCTGCCACTCTTGGCCTTCAGGCCTTGGCATCTGGCAGGAGTCAAGATTTGGAGACCCTGTGATACTGCCACAGGGCTTCAGAATCAGGGACCTTAGAACTTAAAAAAGATCACCAGGGTCAGCAAGGAGCTGAGCTGGGATGGCCCCTGGGTGGCTCTTTCCAAGGGGTGCCTCCCACGCCACACCCTACATGCAGACTGATGGGTTGTTTTGTTTTGTTTTGTTCTGTTTTGTCTTTTTGAGACAGGGTCTCACTATGCAGTTCAAGCTAGCCATGAGCTCAGTTTTGTAGCCCAGGCTGGTCTCAAACTCATACCAATCCTCCTGCCTCAGCCTCCTAAGGGCTGAGATTACAGGCATGTGCCACTATGCCCAGCTCCAATGGGCTTTTGAAACGAGCCTTGTCTGGGCGAATCAAGCTGTCTGCACTATGATCGTCATTAAGCACCTACTGTGTTAGGCTCTGAGCTCCTGCCCCGCTCTGTGGTGAAGGACCAGGTTTATCTCATTGTTTTTAAAAATGACTGGGCATGGTCATGCAGGCCTGTGGTTCCAGCACTCCAGGTGGCTGAGGCAGGAGATTTGCAAATTCAAGTACAGCTGAGCAACTTAGTGTCTTGGTAAAATCCAGTCTCAAAGAGAAAGGAGCTAGTGATGTCGTTCAGGGGTAGGACACTTGCCTAGCATGCCTGAGGCTCTGGGTTTCATCACCAGCACTGCCAAACAAAACAAGAAAACTGCTGAGAGGCTGAGGCAGGAGGGTCCCTGGAGCCCAGGGACTCAAGAGCACCTCAGACAACGTAGCAAGGCCTTCTTTCAAGAAATAACAAAGCTTTCTAATCCAATATGGATAGGTACTTATTGTAAAAGATAGTAACAATGAATAATGAAGAGAAAAATGAAATGAGAAACAAATATACAGGATGCAGAGCTCATTTTTAAAATGATTAAATCCTAAAGGCTTAAGAGCCGCTGTCATATTGCCTCTGAAGCCTCTCATTCACTTTTGGCAGAGGCATGGAGGCTGCAGAACTGCCTCTCAGAAAGTAGAGGGTGAAGCCGGGCGTGGTGGCTCACGCCTGTAATCCCAGCACTTGGGAGGCTGAGGCAGGAGGATTGGTGCGAGTTTGAGACCAGCCTGGGCTACAAAAGTGAGCTCAAGGCCAGCCTCAACTGCATAGCGAGACCCTGTCTCAAAAAGACAAAAAAAAAAAAAAAAAAAGAAAGTAGAGGGTGAGATTCACCTTTGGGCTTCACGCCCCCTGGTGGATAGTCCTGGAACTGACAAATGAATGTGGGGTCCTGTTAGCCAAGGGGACCAAAGGGACCTGGCTGGAGGTTGAGGTTAGATTGTGCAGCTGCTCACATACCAGAAAGGGAGATGTCGCCAGCCCCAGATGCTGTTGGGTCCTGGTTTCGGGGTGGTCTTTTTTTTTTTTTTTTTTTTGTCTTTTTGAGACAGGGTCTCGCTATGCAGTTGAGGCTGGCCTTGAGCTCACTTTTGTAGCCCAGGCTGGTCTCGAACTCGCACCAATCCTCCTGGCTCAGCCTCCCGAGTGCTGGGATTACAGGCATGAGCCACCACGCCCGGCTAGGGGGTGGTCTTTATGAGTTGTGCCTTGGTACATTCTGGGGCACAAGACAAGGGAAGCTGCGGCAGGAGGATCCCAAGTGCTTGCCCAGCACAGGCAACTCAATGGGACCTCATCTCAAAAATTAAAAGGGCTGAGGATACAGCTCAGTATAAAGGTTCAATCCCCAGTGTTAAAAATAAAAAAGAGAATCCAGGAAGAAGAGGGAGACACATCAGGAAGCATTTATTCTAGTGGCTTAAGGAGGGACAGCCCTCAAGTGGGATGTGTTGGACATGGGGAACCATCTGAAGGGTGGCCCTGCAGCCAGTAGGCTGGTGGAGGCCAGATGCTGGGAGATTGTCCCAATTAGGCCACGGAGATGCCCGGGCTCTTGGGATTCAGTACCTCCCTTTTGCTATGGAGGCGAGAGGGCTCCTAGCATCAGTTTCCCCAGCTGGGCGATGGCAGTCACAAGGCCATATGTCACAAGAAGTAGACCAAACCTTGAACCACACCAGGCACATGGTGAGCACTGGCCTCCTAGGAGCACGTGCATCTCACCCCGTCATGAGTAGACTGTGGGGACATGGATAGGTTGTGATTACCCAGTGACACAGAGAGGTCTGGTAACCCACCCAAAGTCACACAGCATGCAGTTGGTGAGCAGGACTTCTTCCAGAATATGTATTCTTTGTTGTTGTCTAAGGTTCAAACTTAAGTGCCCCAGAATGCTGGGATTACAAGTATACACCACCACACCCAGCTCTTTTTGTTTGTTTGTTTTTTTGTCTTTTTGAGACAGGGTCTCACTATGCCTTTCAGGCTGGCCTTGAGCTCACAGTGTAACCTAGGCTAGTCTTGAACTTGCAGCAGACTTCCTGCCTTAGCCTCCCAAGTGCTGGAATTATAAGTGCACACTACCATGCCCAGCCAGAATCTATACTCAGCCTCATGTCACAAGCTATAGTTCCTAGACAGGTGTGGTGGCATATGCCTACAATGTCAGCCTCCCAAGGCTGAGGCAGGAGGATTGTTCCAAGTTGGAGACCAACCTAAACTATATAGCAAAACTTCATCTCAAAAACAAACAATGGTAGTGCCCCCAGCTTCCCAAATGATAGGTATAAAATGGACGAAGCAATTATTTTGAATTTTGTGGCTCTTGAGCAATCTGTTTTCTTTTCTTGCTGGGTAAACTGGGCCCAGAGAGGGTGCAGTGGTTGACTGAAAATCCCAGCTATGCGGAGCATGTGTGCTGACTGACATCACAGGCCTTCACGGAAAGCAAAGTATTGTCCAAGGCCTGCTGTGCGGCTTAACTTATTTTTTTAATTTAATTTTTAAATATCATTTACTTATTTGATACAGGGTCTCACTACACAGCTCAGTCTCATAGTGATCCTCTTGTCCTGGCCTCCCCAATACTAGGGTTACACCTGGCTTCAGGGCTGGCACAGCATGGGGCCAGCATGGCATACAGTACCGGGGATTGAGCCTGGGTCCTTGTGCTTACCAGGCGGGTGCGTAAACTGCCGAGCTAGCTCCCAGCCCATGGCTTAATTTACTGAATTTTCCAACTACCCCATGAAGTAGGGACTGAAGTTATTCCTGCTCTTGGAACTCTTGGAAGAACAGCCTGTGGCCCAGAGAGAGGTGAAGTTACTGTCCAAGGTCACACAGCTGGGACCAGGGCAGAGCCATCGCCAGGGGCCTGACCTCATCCTCCACCTCCCCTTGTGCCCCAGGCTGAGAACCTGTTGCTGGATGCTGAGGCCAACATCAAGATCGCTGACTTCGGCTTCAGCAACGAGTTCACGCTGGGCTCGAAGCTGGACACGTTCTGTGGGAGCCCCCCGTACGCCGCCCCTGAGCTATTCCAAGGCAAGAAATACGACGGGCCAGAGGTGGACATTTGGAGCCTCGGGGTCATCCTCTACACCCTCGTCAGTGGCTCGCTGCCCTTTGACGGCCACAACCTCAAGGTGCTGGACAGGGCTGGGGTTGCAGGGCAGGGAGGGGGCAGCACCAGGTCCCCATGGCCATGTACCCAGTCACTTGGACAGTGCTGGGTCAGGACCCAGGGTGTGAACATAGCAGTAGAGGTCTCAGTTTCCAGTCCTGGTCACTAACTCACTTGGGAAATATTTAATGCTCTTGTCTGGACTGGGGCTCTAAGGCTTTGTGTGAACAGGAGCACCCCAAGTCCCTCCAGCATGCCAGCCCCTGGGCAGTCCTTGAAAGCATCACACTAAATGTGCAGTGCTTGGGGCCCGGCAGGATGGCTCAGTGGTCTAACGCACCTGCAGGCGGCTGCAGGGACTGCGGTTTGATCACCGGCACCACAGGCTGCGCCAGCCCTGCCCTCAGGGCAGGCTAAGTGGGCCATAAAAATAAATAAATAAACAAACAAAAGTTCTGAAACAAGAAAAATAAATAAAATTCTAAAAAAAAAAATGCACAGTGCTGGACACCTGTGACCCCAGCACTATGGGAGGCTGAGGCAGGAGGATCTCAAATTCAAGCCCAAGTGGGCTGAGTTACCACTTACTGAGACCTTGTCTCAACCATTAAAGAAGGGGTGGGGGTGTGACTCAAGGTGAAGGCCTTAGGTTCAATCTCCAGTAGTAAAAAAAAATAGTAATAATTGTGCTAATTGACAGAAGCCAGTGACAGAGGTCACAGGGTGACTTCACGGCTCCGCAATGTCCTTAGTAGGCAGATCCACAGGGACAGGAAATAGGCAAGTGGTCACCTAGGGGCGGGGCTGGGTGCCTCCCAGGAGCTGATGGGAAATATTCTCAGATTGATTGCGGTGGTGAGTGTGCAGCTCTGCAGCCTGGAATTGTGCAGGCACAGCAGAAAGATTTCTGTCCTCAAGGACCGACATTCCAGCCGTGGAGCCAGGCAAGGCAAAAAGAAATGAACAGGGTAGATGCGGTGTCAGGTGCTGGCTCTGCGCATGTGCGCTTGAGGGGGATGGGGGCAGAGAGTGGAAGCCGGTAGAAAGTGAGGGGTGAGTGCGCTTGCTGTTTTTTTCCTTTGAACTTTCAGTTTTGAAACCTTGCCAAGCTACAGAAAAAAATGGAACTAGAACAGAGCACCTGGAACCTTCCAGTAGGCTCGCAGGGGCTGATGTCAGCCAACGTGCTCTGTCTGTCTCAGTGCGCATGTGATAGTGTCGTACTTTCTTTTGCAGCGCTAGAGGTTGAACGATCCAGGCTCTTCACATTGAACTCTGTTCCCAGCCCTTTATTTTTTGCTTCAGGATGGCATCTCATTAAATTACCTAGGCTGGAGGCTGGGGAGATAGTTTAGCTCAGCTGTCTGACAAGCACAAGGTCCCGAGTTCAATCCCCAGTACCACAAAAAAAAAAAAAAAAAAATGTATAACCCTTCTCCTGCCTCCCACAGTGCTAGGGTTTGAGATACGTGATGGATGCTTGACAGTTGGGTACTGAACCATGTCCATAAGGTTCCAGGGAGTTGTCCCCAGAGCCAGGCGGGAGGGACCCTATGTATGCAGGCTCACCAGAGCACAGCGCTGACGTCGTCCTGGCCTGCATGCTATGTGGTGCTTGGGTTCCATGGCTTGTCCCGGGAATACTGGGAATATTGAAGTCACCCTTCCTCCTGGCTGGGGCATGCTCTACCTTCCAGGTGTGTTCAGCCGTTCTTAGCTCCTCATCCTGTGTCATTCTCCATCTCTTGTCTTTTGTGACAGGGGTGTTGTGAGCCTGGGCTGGTATGTGCCTAGCATCCCTGTTTAGGCTGCCCATGTCCCTCCTGGCTGGATCAGGTGGGCATTGAGGGTATTCCAAGGTAGGGACGCCCCGTCCCACTCCCAGTGGCCTGGGAGGGATGAGATTGGGATGGATGTTGGTCTCATCTCGGAGGAGCCGCAGCCACCTCTGCTCAGTGAGGCCCACAGAGAGTCCTACCTTGCCGCAGTCATGAGCTAGCTGGCTTCCCAGCAGGCCAAGGGCAGCGAGAGCAGCTTCCAGCTCTGTCATTTCCTTTCCAGCTGACATGGACAAGTCCCTTACAGGTGGTAACCTTAGGGGTGTCCCAGTATCTGGCTACAATGTCACATTCATGGCCCCTGTGGTGTTCCCAGGCCCCACTGCTTTCCAGCTGTACAACCCCTTGGGTAAAAGGCCTCACCTGGAAAGCGGGCCTCATAACCACACTGAAAGTATCACGCAAACACCCGTGATGCAAGGAGGGCCCACAGCGCTGCCCTGTACGGGGATGGAGATGAGCTTGATATTTGTGCTGAATATTCACAGCCCGCTAGGCCACAGTGATCACAGACCGGCCTGGGTGCCCCAGGCATGTGCAACAAAGTGGAGTCCGGTGCCACCCAAGGGACTCCTGTCACGCTCTGTCCTCACCTGTTCTCTGCCCCTGCTCCCCCCACTCTACTCAGGTTCCTGTTCCCCTTGTCTGCCAGGCCTGGGTCCTGGGGTCAGTTTTTCTTTTCATAGAGCTGCTGTGGCTTCTTATGAAAAACCCTCTGAAAAAGAACCATGACTATAAGTACACAGAGGTCCTAGGAGAATTATAGCTCCTGAGAAATGGGCGTTGCTGGGGTGGTGTGCAAGATCCCCTGCCCTCTCAGAAGCCTGGCTTGTTTGTTTGACTGTACTAGGACTCGAATCCAGGGCCTCTGCACTGAGCTATGACCTGAGTCATTTTCTTTCAATTTTGTTATTAATTTTGAGACAAGATCTAGTTCAATTATCCAGTCTCCCAGAGTGCTGGGATGACAGACATGTGCCACCAAAATATATGCCTATAAATCTAGTGTTGAAATAGTGCTCTCTCTGGGCCCGTTTTTTTTTTTTTTTTTTTTTTTTTTTTTTTTTTTTTTTTTTTTTTTTTTTTTTTTTTTTTTGTCTTCTTCTTGAGACAGGGTCTCACTATGCAGTTCAGGCTGGCCTTGAGCTCACTTTTTGTAGCCCAGGCTGGCCTCAAACTTATACCAATCCTCTTGCCTCTGCCTCCCAAGTGCTGGAACTACAGGTGTGCACCACCATGCCTGGCTTCTGGACCCAGCTTTTGCTAAGCCTCTTGCGGGTGCAAACTCTGCAGTCTTGCAGCAGCACCTGTGAAGTGGGACCTGCCATCCCTGTCACAGCTGAAGAAACTGAGGTTCTGGGCACCCACTCACTGGGCTCCTCATCTGGCTGGCATATTTTCTTCCTCTGAGATTCTTCTGAGTAGAAAGCAATGGAACCTAAAATTCTTTCAAAACTTTTGTGTCTGTCCCATGTTCCATTTGACTGATCGATGAGTTTTTGGAAGGAGGTCTGGCTGTGTAGTAGTATAGGCTGGTCCTGAGCTCATAATGTAGGTCAGGGCTGCCTCAAATCTACAGGCTGGGGAGATAGCTCAGTGGTCTAAGCACCTGCCTGGCAAGTGCAAGGACCTGTGTTTGACCCTCAGTACTGCATGCCGGTCTCCCAAAACCAGGCATGGCAGGGCACACCTGTAATCCCAGCACTAGGAAGGCTGAGACAGGATGATTGCTATGAGTCCAAGCTGTATAGTGAGACCCTGTACCAAATAAATAAATAAATAAATAAATAAATAAATAAATAAATAAATAAATAAATAAATTTAAAACGTCTGCAGTAGTCCTCCTGCCTCAGCCTCCTCAGCACTGAGATTACAGGCACACACCACCATGCTCAGTTTCTATTTTAAAGATGTGAAGCCGGGCGTGGTGGCTCACACCTGTAATCCCAGCACTTGGGAGGCTGAGGCAGGAGGATCAGTGCGAGTTCAAGACCAGCCTGTGCTACAGAAGTGAGCTCAAGGCCAGCCTGAGCTGCATAGTGAGACCCTGTCTCAAAAAGGCAATAAATAAATAAATAAATAAATAAATAAATAAATAAATAAATAAATAAATAAATAAATAAATAAAAATAAAGATGTGAAACGGAGGTCAGGTGAGCGGGTTGAGGTTTTGCCCACCTCACCGGAGCTGTCGCTCTGTGCGCACTGTGCCGGTGGAGATCAGCGTGTGTGCTACTTGTGGCCAAGGATTGCCGGCCAAATCCCTGCCCTAGCAAAGCCGTCCCTTGGTGCAGGAGCTTCGGGAACGCGTGCTCCGGGGGAAGTACCGGGTCCCCTTCTACATGTCGACGGACTGCGAGAGCATTCTCCGCAGATTCTTGGTGCTGAACCCAGCAAAACGCTGTACTCTAGAGGTGAGCCCTGGCCCCTACCCCGGGCCTCCGGCCCCATTCCCTGAGCGCTGCCTGCACCGCCTTCTCACCCCTCACCGTCCCTCCTGTGCCTGCTGCCAGGGACAGCCTGCTGTGGTGAGGTGGCCTGGTGCCCCCTCCTCACGCCCCCCAGCAGCCACGCCCACTTTCTGCCAGGCAGCCATTAGCTAATGAGCTCTGGGATGATTGCAGGGTTTGGGCAGCAAGGGGCAGAGGAGGGAGGGAGGGGCTGGCCAGTGTCTGTGCCAGCTCTCGGGGAGCCTTCACGTTGGGCCACGAGGCTTTTGGGTACCAGGCAGGGTGTAGCACAGCTGGGGTCCTCCTGGGAGGTGGGGGACTTTGAATCTCTGGCTCCTTCTGATTCCCATCCCCAATCCTTATCCTGCAGCAAATCATGAAAGACAAATGGATCAACATCGGCTATGAGGGTGAGGAGCTGAAGCCATACACAGAGCCCGAAGAGGACTTCGGGGACACTAAGCGAATCGGTGAGGGCTGAGGGGCTCCTTGTCTGTGAGGTGTGCCTCAACGCAACACACTAGGCCGCTCAGGAGAGCCTGGGAGACTGGCCTGTGGTCCCTGTGTGGGTGTCTTCCTGCTGGGTGACCCTGGCCAAAAGGTCCCCCTCTCTGAGCTTCTAGGCCCTTCTCTGTCACTTGCAAATAGTCACTGAGCCTACCTAATAGAGTAGTACTGGGGCTCAGACCCAGGGCCTTTGCTCAGAACTATATCCCGAATATCGGACATTTGCCGTCCTGGCCAGCTGCCTTAGGGAGTAACAGAAAAGCCAAGTCAGTCTGGCTCCAGCCGCCTAACAGGAATAGCTTGAACCAAAAATATATGTACAAGTTAAACTGTATGAACAGACCTATAAAATTGCCAGTATCAGCAGTTTCATATGGTTCAATCTCACACTGATCATTTATTTGGTCATATAATTCCTGAGGCCCCGGTGCTTTCCCAAGTAGCTTTCACCCCATCTGGGAACTTTCCTACTCGTGTAGTAGGTGGCCATTGGCTATCCTTGAACTAATCGGTGTGGCTAGAGAGGAAGCATTCTAGTTGGTCAGTTGTGGGTCATGTGCCTGCACTGAACCAATCAGATTGGGTTTGGGGGATGAACTGCGCTAACAGCTGGATGTAGGTCATAAGCCTGCCCCTGGAGTGTGAAGCAGGTAAGGAACATTGAGGCACAGACAGGGCAGAGGGAAGGGTCCAGAGGGGCTGAGCCTTCTCTCCGTCCTGCCCAGAGGTGATGGTGGGGATGGGCTACACACGAGAAGAAATCAAAGAGGCCCTGACCAGCCAGAAGTACAACGAAGTGACCGCCACCTACCTCCTGCTGGGCAGGAAAACTGAGGTCAGAGGGGCCTGGGACCCTAGGGTGGGTGGATGCCCTGGCAGGAGGAGATGTTGGGGACAGGGGTCTGAGGTGGCTTGTCTGTCATCTGCTCACAGGAGGGTGGGGACCGGGGCGCCCCAGGGCTGGCCCTGGCACGGGTGCGGGCGCCCAGCGACACCACCAACGGGACGAGCTCCAGCAAAGGTGCCAGCCACAGCAAAGGGCAACGGAGCTCCTCTTCCACGTATCACCGCCAGCGCAGGCACAGTGACTTTTGTGAGTGTCGCCACAGCCTGGCTCACCATCCCCACCTGGGCTAAGACCCCTTTTACCCAGGACTTTTGCATGCCATGGCTGCAGCCCCCCAGGGTTCACTGCAGCTTCTGCCTGGTGCTTGGGATTTAGTAGCAGCTCAGTAGAGGATTCAGTCTGGGACAACAGCCAGAGCCAAAGCAGGTGCTTTGTGTGTCTCGTTTTGTCATTTCTTTTTCTTTTATCTCTTACTTGTCTCGTCTTTTTGCCTTAATCTCATTCTACAGATTTCTTACATTTTAGTTTTAGACACCACCCCAGATGGGTTATGTGACTTCGGTCTACTTTTCAGGCATTTTAGATTCTGATATCAGAATCTACTTGGAATTAATATACTGTAACTGGGCACAGCATACATTGCACAAAGTGGCTGCTGAGAGCCTGCCCTCTCGCTGCTCTGCCCTGAAGTAAGGGGAGGCCATTTTTAGTGGAAGAAAGCTGGGGAGACACGGTGATTTATACATTCTACAACTAGAAAATAATCTAGTCTGCTACAGAAAATGACCTCACTGCTGCCATAAATTAACCATGGAAACTTCTGGATTCTATTACCTACCTCCTCCTTACTATTTTTCTTGGAGGAAGGTCTCACTCTTTAGCTCTCACTAGCCTGAATACACATTGCAGCCCAGGCTGGCTTTGAACTTGCAGCGATCCTCCTGCCTCAGCCTCCTGAGTGCTGGGATTACAGGTGTACATACACCACCACACTCGGCTTCTCCACTATTTTTTAACAGCTTTATTGAGATAAATTCCAGATACCCCATATTGGGTACACATAAGTGGTTTAATTCCGTGGTTTTACAGTAGTAACGAAGTTGTGAGCCCTTTACACTGTCCATGTTAGATGTTCATCACACTAGGAAGAAATGCCAAAGTCTTCGGCTATCAGTTTCCCATCCTCCGTCTGTCCCAGCCCCTGGTAGCCACTAAACACCCCACCCCACCTCCCATGTCTCTCCTCTCCTCTCTGAATTATTTATCAAGGACATTTCATAGCAATGGAATGTGGCCTTTTATGGAAATTCCCAGGCTTATTTAGCCACTCCCCTGTTAAGCAGCATTTTAACCCCACCTCTTGTACTGGAAATGAAGCCCAAGGGTGCCACATTCATAAGCTACATCCCCAGCCCCCCTCCTTTTGGAAGATCTGTTTGTCTGTACAAGGTCTTGCTACACAGCTCAGACTCGTGGCGATCCCCCTGTGTCAGCCTCCCCAGCACCGAGATGACAAGCATCACTGTCATGCCCACTTTCAGGGCCAGCATGGCGTGTGGTGCCAGGAATCAAACCCAGGTCCTTACACTTGCCAGGCAGGCACTTGGGCCACCAAGCTATTGCTGCAGCTGCCCAGCCCCTTAATTTTGAGACAGGTCTTGCTAAGATGCTAAATGTCAGGGCTTGAACTTGTAGTCCTTCTGCCTCAGCTTCCCAGACTAGAGACCCCCATTCACATCCATATTTTACGTGGCATTTCCAGGCCGATTGCTGTTCCACTGGCAATTTTGCGTTGTCAGAATGGCCCCTGCTGAGATCACAGTAGCCTGTGTGAGGAGTTCTGAAGTTCCCAGGATGCCCCTGGTGACTGCTAGACTGCTGGGTGACAGCAGCTGTAATGGCCTCTCCCTCCACCAGGCGGCCCATCCCCAGCGCCCCTGCACCCCAAGCGAAGCCCCACCAGCACAGGGGATGGAGAACTGAAGGAGGAGCGGCTACCTGGCCGGAAGGCGAGCTGCAGCGCGGCGGGCAGTGGGAGTCGGGGGCTGCCCCCCTCCAGCCCCATGGTCAGCAGCGCCCACAACCCTAACAAGGCCGAGATCCCTGAGCGGCGGAAGGACAGCACGAGCACTCCTGTGAGTGGCCAGGGTGGGCGAGGGAAGGCCCGTTGGGATCACCTGTGTCATGACTTAGGAACCCTGCTTTTATCCTATTCTTTAGGGTGCCAGCAGGGACTCCGTGCTCCCTGGTCTTACTGAGTGCTCTCTTCCCCAGCACTAGGGCCTTGTACCGGTGAACAAATAAGCACTTGGCATTAGAAACAGAAAGATGTGTGGTTAGAGCATTGGAGCCCTGGCGGGAAGGCCCTAGCACTGGACACCAGGGGCTCTCAGACTCCTAGGAAGGAGCCAGAGTCATGGCACAGGACTTGGGAGGCCGAGGCAGGAGGGTCACTCAGAATTCAAAGCTAGCTTGACCGCATATAGCAAGTTCAAGGCCAATCTGAACTATGTAGGGAGATTGTCTTAAACATACAACCTGCCAAAATGGACAGTTTTCACCCCAGATGGTTCCTGCTTGTGGAATTCTTTGATTTAGTTGGGGTTTTTTGTTTTGAGGGTTTTGATCTCGAACTCAGGGCCATCCTCCTGCCTCAGCCTCCTGGTATGCCGCTGTGTCTAGCTGCTATGTTCCTTTCTTGGAGAGCTAGGGCTGCATCCCAGGGCCCGCGCATGCCATGCCATTGAGTTTCCCTCCCAGCTCTTCTGTGGTGGAATTCTTATAAATATTAAAGGATGAAATATTTCCAGGGGCCAGGGATATTGCCCAGCAGCCTAAGCACCTGCCTGTGCACAAGGTCCTGAGTTTGAGCCCCAGTTCTGCTAAGGAAAAAGAAAAGAATTTCAGGGGTGGGGGGATAGGGGCTGGGGGCTAAGGGTTGCAGCCTGGTAAAGTGCTTGTCTACCACATGTAAGGTTCCCTGGGTTCTAGCCTCAGCATCACCAAAAAATGGGGGGGGGTAGAGAGAAAGGAAGGACTGATGCACTTGCCTTTTTGTGGTGCAGGGGAATGGGACCCAGGGCCTCCCCACTGTAATTCCAGTCTCTGGGGTGAGACTAGGGCAGAGTAGGGGACCTCTGAGTAGGGGGTGGGGACAGAGTGGCAGGAGGAAGGGCAGTCACAGGAAATGTGCTGGACACGTGAGGGGAGGTATTGGGAAAAGGGGACAGCGACATAGCCAGATGCCCTCCCTGGCCGTCCTCCCTCAGGTTCCCAGGGAGCTCTACCCCGTGTCCAACCCCACCCAAGGGACCGGGAATCTCTGGGAACCTTTCACGTCTCATCCTGCCCTGGGCCCCACGTAGGCCTGACTCACTCTTGGGGCTCAGGTGGGGCTGGGGGGCAGGGCGTCTCCTCACCTCCACACCTTGTCCCTGCAGAACAACCTCCCCCCCAGCATGATGACCCGCAGGAACACCTACGTTTGCACAGAGCGCCCTGGGGTCGAACGCCCATCCCTATTGGCAAACGGGAAAGAAAACAGGTATGGAAGGTCGAGGGGGTGGGGGCGGGACCTACCTTCCCACGGTACCCCTGGCAAATGCTCCCTACTCAACGGGGAAAGTTGGCAGCCCAGGAAAGCAGGCAGCCCTGCTGCCCGCCCACCAGCCCTGGGAACCCGAGAGCGCTTTTTGAATGGTCCATTTTTAGCACTCGTGAGAAGCCCCAGATTGTCACAGCTTCCACATCCTCCAGCTGGGGGCCTGAGTCTGCCAGGTCCCTCTGAGGTGGCACAGGAGGGAGGGGACCAGACCAGGGCACAGCAGGCACCTGTGTGCAGGGGTTCACTCCCGCAGATCCTGAGCCTATGGTAGGTGCCCTGAAGGCTGGGCACTGGTGGCACCAAGATGCTGGCAATGCCCCTAATAAACCGCAGTGAGGCGGTGACAGTCACAATTCTGTGACCCACATTTGTGCCAAGCCTTAGTGCTGCCTGTGCACTGTTAGCTTTGCGTAAATCTCTCAACTGTTGTCTTCTCTTTTGTATAATGGAACAGGTACTCACTGTCCATGGGCCCCATTAGAGGACTCAGGAGAGATCACGTTGGCTTGGGGTCTGATCTGAAGGCAGATAGAGCTGGCAGCTTTCTTTTTTCTTTTTTTTTTTTCTTGTTTCAGAACTCTGTTTTGTTTATTTATTTTATTTTTATGGCCAGCTCAGCCTGCCCTGAGGGCAGGGCTGGCACAGCATGTGGTGCCGGGGATCGAACTGCAGTACCTGCAGCCACCCAAGCTTTCCTAAGCAGGCGCTTTAGACCACTGAGCCATCCTGCCGGGCCCCATGGCTGAGAGCTTTCTTGATGGTTACTGAATGAAAGCAGTAACAGGACATCACCATGTGCCAGCCCTGTATATGTCATAGCTGGCTCCAAGCTTTCCAACCCTAATGTCTCCACTGTTTAGCTGAGAAAATTAGGCACAGGGGGGTTAGCTTGTCCAAGGCTGCACAGCTAAGTCAGGGAGAAAAGACTGGACTTTCAGGCAGAAGTTTGCGGGTGTTTTTGTTTTTCTTGGTACTGGGGACTGAACCTGAAGCTTCTGCACTTCACTACATCCGCCTCCTTTTTTCTTTAAGTTAAATTTTGAGGCAAGGTCTCAGTAAGTTGTCCAGGCTAGGCTTGATCTTGCATTCTTGCTGCCTCAGCCTCCCAGAGTGCTGGGATTACAGACATGTGCCACCAGGCCTAGCTCAGAATCAGTACTTGTAACCACTAGAACATGTAGTTTGCCAGTTCTGCTTAGAAAACAGTAGGGCAGTTTATGCCAGTGTAAACTGGCATAAATAAAACAGGTTTAGCCCACAGGAAGTGTCGTGTAAGGGAGCATTGTAGGTTCCTCCAAGGACCCAGGTCATCGTGCCTTTCTCAGCAAGAGGATCCAGCTCTTGGTCTGAGACCACTACAGTGTGTCTGTCCCAGGCAGCTTGCAGTGGTGAAGGAGGAGAGGGTAGGCAACATTCTTTTTAAAGCTGTGTCCCAGAAATGGTTTATTGTACCTGAGCTTCCGGTTGGGCAAAGTAGTCACATGACTGACCCTCGCTGCAAGGGAAGATGGGAAATGTAGTCTCTGGCTGGGAGGCCCTGTGCCTGGTTCACACTCTAGAGATCTGGATATCAAGAGTGAAATGGACAGAATAGGTTTAGTTTTCTCACTGAGATCCTGGATGCCCCTAAGGGTCCCTGGAAAGAGAAATTGCAAGTCTGCCACTTACTGAGGACTGTGGTAGGTCAGAGGGGCTAGAAGATCCTGGGACAGAAGGACCCTCACTACTCACATAGCATCCTTCCTCCTCATTGTCACATGTCCAGAAGTTGTCATGAACATAGGTAGCCTTGATGTTGACCTTTGTTCCCTGAGAGTTTGGATCAGAGAACAGGAATGTCACTGGAAACTGTCCCTGAGCCACTCTCAGGCTACATAGTCTTTGCCAAATTGATTTGGCTCCTGAGCTTTGGATTGCAGATAAAAAGATTTATGTTATTCTCTTCAGTTGTAGAGTATAGAAAAAGAGTTGGCTGCTGGGCATGATGGGAGGTCATGCTGTGGAGGCTGCGCCCCACCCCGTGACTGCCCTTGAGGGAGGAGCAGTTGTTTTCCTTGTGGCTGGGCCGGACCCTGTTTCCATGCACTGCTATAGACAGAGCTGGCTGGGCCTTTTCCTTATCCCTTCATTGGGCTGTAAGCAGTGTGTTTCAGTCCAGCTGAGGTGCTGGTCTTTGAAGACAGCAGGCAGTGTTTTCCCAGATCCCGTTGTTCCCCAGGACAGTGCCCCATGCTATCAGCTGGCATGGAACCTCAAGATAGAGGCTATGACTTCCTGGGGCTTAAAATATGACATGTCAGAGCTGAAGCACCAACCCCAAAACATTAGATACTGTCTCAGTTGTGTTATGCAGGTTTCTCTCCCTGCGTGTCCTCTCTGCGTGCTGCAGAGGTGATTTCGGGCCTCCTACCCAGCCCAGCGCACAGCAGTCACCTACTCCCCCAACCCTGGTTGTCTCAGTCACTCATCCTCAAGCCATTCCCTTCTTCATGGATTAATAAAACCCAGGTTTGGCCCAGGGTGGAGGCCTTTGTTGGGATAGCTATCGCCTTCATGTCTTTATTCTTGCTGTGAATTGCATTGGAAGTGATAGATTGAAATTAACTCATTAGGGCCAGCCAAATACCTCAGCAGATTAAAGTGCCTGCAAGCAGGTGCAGGGACCAGGAGTTCGATCCCTGGGCCTGCCACGCTGGCCCCACCCCTGGGGCAGGCTGAGATGGCAACTGAGACTGGGCCCTGATGGCACATGCCTATAATCACAGCTCTTTCAGAGGCTATAAACAAGCAGATCACTATGAGTCTGGATCATTATAAGTCCGATCTAGTAGAGAGACCCTGAACACCCTATAGACCCTTCCCTAAAATACTAAATAAATAAATAAATAAATAAATAAATAACTGTAAAATAAAAAAAGAAATTAACACAAGAATTCAAATACATTTTCATAGGACTACAAATACCAATTTCCTTTGCCAAGACAAGGAAGGGAAAGGGCTCTTTATACTGGTAATGCCAGCATTTGGGAGGCTGAGGCAGGAGGATCATGAGTTCTGGGCCAGCCTGGGCTACATCATGAATTCCAGGCCAGCCTGAACTATAGTGAATCCTTGTCTCAAAAAGCCCCCCCAGGGCCCGGCAGGATGGCTCAGTGCTCTAAAGCGCCTGCTTAGGAAAGCTTGGGTGGCTTCGATCCCTGGCACCACATGCTGCACTGGCCCTGCCCTCGGGGTAGGCTGAGCCAGCCATAAAAATGAGTGAATAGGGGTTCTGAAACAAGAAAAAAAATAAATTAAATTTAAAAATTCTTTAAGAAAAAAAAAAAGACAGCTGGGCATGGTGGTGCACGCCTGTAATCCCAGCACTCAGGAGGCTGAGGCAGGAGGATCAGTGCAAGTTCGAGACCAGCCTGGGCTACAAAAGTGAGCTCAAGGCCAGCCTGAACTGCACAGTGAGACCCTGTTTCAAAAAGACAAAAAAAAAAAAAAAAAAAGATAATGCTAGGCTCTGTAGGATGCAGCCTGTGCAGCTGTACATGGCAGCCTGGGCCTGAGTTGGGCTTTCAGGGTTCCACAGGACAATGAGTACCCAGAGGGACTGTGACCCAGGCCTGCCTCAGAGCCCCGCCCTGACTTGTCCTTCTCTGCCCACAGCTCAGGCACCTCACGGGTGCCCCCTGCCTCACCCTCCAGTCACAGCCTGGCTCCCCCATCAGGGGAGCGGAGCCGCCTAGCACGAGGCTCCACCGTCCGCAGTACCTTCCACGGTGGCCAGGTCCGGGACCGACGGGCAGGGGCCGGGGGTGGCGGGGGTGTGCAGAACGGGCCCCCCGCCTCTCCCACGCTGGCCCACGAGGCTACTCCCCTGCCCACTGGGCGGCCACGTACCACTACCAACCTCTTCACCAAGCTGACCTCCAAGCTGACCCGACGGTGAGCGCCAGGGAATGGGGAATGGGACGAGGGCTGGTGATGGCCCAACCTGTCCTCTGCTCTGCTCTGCTGCTGTGCCCTGATATCTCCTCCTGCTCCTCCTCTCCTCCTCCTCTTTCTCCTCCTTTTCTTCCTCCTTCTCCTTTTCCTCACACTGCAGGGTTACCCTCGATCCCTCTAAACGGCAGAACTCTAACCGCTGTGTCTCGGGCGCTTCTCTGCCCCAGGGAGCCAAGATCAGTAAGTCCCTCTCATGCCCCAGCTGTCGCTGCCTTCCTGTCTGCATGTGTGCGAGTGCCCGCAAGCACGGGGCCTGCGGATGTGAGCAACCTGTCACTCCCCCACTCCAACCTCTTTTGTGGGTAAAGATCTCCTGTGGGGCCTGGGAGCTCACCCTCACACTCTATAAGAGGGAGCTGGCAGAAGCACATAGTGGGTGTCCGGAAACCACCTGGGCTAAGTGACCTCCCACATCCCTTGTCTTCTCTGAGCCCTGCATTCTTCTTCTGTACTAGGGTGATGGTAGCAACAGAGCCCTAGGGGAAGGCTGCTTGAGCACTGAATGACATGGTGCATGAACCAGGTTGAGAATGCTTCCTTGAAAAGCGCTTAAGATTACATAATTTTGGCCGGGCGTGGTGGCTCACGCCTGTAATCCCAGCACTTTGGAGGCTGAGGCAGGAGGATTGGTGCGAGTTCGAGACCAGCCTGGGCTACAAAAGTGAGCTCAAGGCCAGCCTCAACTGCATAGCGAGACCCTGTCTCAAAAAGACAAAAAAAAAAAAAAAAAAAAAAAAGATTACATAATTTAAAAATAAGCCAGGCATGGCAGCCTATACTTCTCATACCAGCACTTAGGAGGCTGAGGCAGGAGGATTACCAGGAGATCCAGGCTAGCCTAGGCTGTGCAGTGAGTTTAAGCCAAGCTTGAATTACAAAGCAAGACCCCATCTTTAAAAAGAAACAATAGTGCTGGGAATATAGCTCACTGGCTGCCTAGCAAGCATACAGTCCTGGGTTCAATACCTGGTACCAAAAAAGAAATAACTGCTCTTTCTACCCATTCCATCATTCCCTGGGCACACAGTGTGCATCTGGTATTGTCCTAGTCAGCCATGGTAGACCTTCTAGAGCTTTCAGAGATACAAATATCCTGCTGTAGCACACTGGGCATAAGTTCGCCACCACTGTCCTAGGCCCAGTGGTAGGGAGGGAACAAAATGGAAAATGTCTTCTCTTTCCATTCACAGTAGCGCCAGCCTTCTCAGAGGGGACTAGACCATAAATGGGATGTGACTATGTGGGTGGGATGCATGCTGAGGAAAAGAAGCGGGGGCTTCTGAGGAGGCATCTACTGTCTAAGCAAAGCCTGAGAAGGTGTCTGTGTGTGCAGGTGTGCACATTTGTGTGCCTGTCTGTGTTGCTCTCTGTGTATCTGCCCACTCTCCTCTCTCATCTTCCAAGTTTTTCAGTATCTCTCCTGTGACCTGCACTAACCATTTCACCATGATCCCCTTCTGCCAATGGAGTGGGCATGGGGTCCTCGTCCACCCTCCGCAGAGCTGGCTGGGTGCTGGATACTGGGCTGAGGCCATGGGATGGGAGAAGAGGGTGGCCTCTGTCTGCCCACATTAGACACTCTGCCTCCCTCCCCTGCCCTAGGGTCGCAGACGAATCTGAGAGAATCGGGGGACCTGAGGTCACAAGGTGAGCATAGCTACCCCAGACTGACTGCCTGGTGCCCCACCACCCGCAGCAGCCCCTGCTACTCAGCCCAGGCTCTGAAAAGAGACCCAAGTCTCATTTTCCAAGACTAGCTTCCAAAAATGCCCCGTGGCCCTCACTCACACAGCAGCATCGATTCCTCTCATTCCCATCCCCGGCCCATCCTGAGTTTCAGCCTAGGCATACCATCATCGGCCCAGCTCCCCTCCCTGCCAACACGGTGCTGCTCACTGCCTCTCTTTTTGTTAAAGGCTGGAGCATTGCAGGTGGCTCTGGCCAAACGGTGCAGGCCACACTAAGTATTGTAGGCTTCGAGAGGCACAGTCTCTGCCATTCAGAGCAGCCATATGCAATACAAAAATGAGTGAGTGTGGCTGCGTCCCAATGAAACTTCATTTGGGGCTGGGGAGATAGCTCTGTGGCACAAGTGCCTGCCAGGCAAGTGTAACGTGAGTTTGAACCCCAGTCCCGCAAAAAAAAAAAAAAAAAAGAAATTTACTAGGCTGGCCAGATAGCTCAGTGCATTAAAGCGCCTGCTTAGGGCTTAGGCAGACACAGGGACAGGGGTTCGATCCCCAGCACCGCCTCCGTGGCACGCTGACACCGTGAGACTGGGTATGACAGCGGCTGTTTGGGAGGCTGAAAGCAGGAGGATCACTACGAGTCCGATCTGTGTAGTGAGATCCTGTAGACCCTATACTAAATACATTAAAAATAAAAACAAGCATTAAAAAAAAAAAAGTTACCAAAGCAGACAGACTGCCATAGTTCCTTCCAAGCCTTGCTTTTAGTTTGACACGATCACTTTAGAGACCCCAGTAAAAATCAGAGCCTCCTTCTCAGAAGTTCCTGCACCTTCCTGAATGATCCTTATTGGCTGGGTGTAAATCACATGCTCATCTCTAAGCCAATGCCTGTGGCTAGAAGGGTGAAGCACTGTTGATTGGTTAGATCTGATCATGTGTTTACTATTGACTCAATCCCAGTGGCCCGGGAAATAGACTTCTCTTTCTGGCTAAAACTGTCATTAGTCTCGGTTGGCAATGAGCGGGGTAGAGTCGGCCCTAACAAAAGGAGAATGCTTAAGGTGCTGGGGAAATAGCTAAGTAGAATAAGCTCTTGCCTGGCAAGCGGAAGGGCTTGAGTCCAAAAAAAGGGGGGGGGGGGCACTTAGACCAGAGGTCCTCTCAAGAGCCTTGATCTTGTGCAGGGCTCTACTGCCCATCGTAGAACATCTGTCATTCCTGACCTGCCTTTGTAC
>PVJA010005489.1:57728-79082 GCA_004027025.1 Myocastor coypus
CCAGTACCAAAGGAAAGAAAAAGGAAGACAGAGGGCAACTCCTCACCCCACCTATGTCGCTGAGGCAGGCTGTGCTGTGCGGTTGTTCAGTGGAAGCCCTCTGGATGACAGAGAGAATGGCTTCCTGAAAGGTGACCTCTGCTCTCTTCCCACCTAGTGGCAATCTACCTTGGGATCAAGCGGAAACCGCCCCCCGGCTGCTCCGATTCCCCTGGAGTGTGAAGCTGACCAGCTCGCGCCCTCCCGAGGCCCTGATGGCAGCTCTGCGCCAGGCCACGGCGGCTGCCCGCTGTCGCTGCCGCCAGCCACAGCCTTTTCTGCTGGCCTGCCTGCATGGGGGTGCGGGCGGGCCCGAGCCCCTGTCCCACTTTGAAGTGGAGGTCTGCCAGCTGCCTCGGCCGGGCCTGCGGGGTGTGCTCTTCCGCCGCGTGGCGGGCACCGCCCTGGCCTTCCGCACCCTCGTCACCCGCATCTCCAACGAACTCGAGCTCTGAGCCTCTGTGGCCCCGGGTCCCTCTTTTTTCTCTCCTGTTCCCTTCGCTTCTGGAGGAGGAAAACGGGACAGGGAAGAAAGGTGTCCCCCGCGCCCCCCATTGTCGCCTTGGTTTCCCTGGCTTAGACTGAGGAGCAGAGATTGTCCCTCTGCTGTTCTCTGGGCCTCCTGGGACAGAATGATGGGGGGCTTGAAGGTGGGAGCTTTACCTTCCTGAAGCCTCCCTCTGGCCCTGTGCCCTTTGCCCTGCCATGGACCACCTGAGAAGACTCTGGGGACAACACAGGGGCAGGAAGGGGAACTGAGAGAACTTGCACTCCTCCCAAAGTTCAAGAATTAGGTCTTGGGCCGGAGCCGGGGCAGGGGCAGGGAGAGCTGCTGAGCCTAAAGACTGGAAAATTGGGGAGCGGCTGTGGGGGTCAGAGGCCGATTCCTTCCCCTCCCACCCCCCAGTGCGCAAACCCCTCCTCTGCCCCACGCAGGGGCACTTTGTACAAATCCTTGTAAATACCACCCATCCCCTCTGCAGAGGTCTCTCAAGGAGCTGCCGCTGTCACCTCTGGTTTTTAAGTTATTACTCCCCTCCCCACCCTTCAGCCCCTCACCTGCAGCCTGTCGCCCAACACGTAGGAGAATCCCCCATGTCGGCCTGGGTCCTCCTGCCCTGGCCTGCAGAGGAGGTGTTGACCTTGGGGTCCTCTGCAGAATGGGAATGGCGGGGGTGAGGGTCGAGGATGATCATGTGAGAGGGCAAGACAGAACTCAGGCCCCAGCCGCCAGGCCCCAGATCCTCTAAGCGGGTCCCCCGTTCATCCACTCCCGCCACCATGTTACACTGGACTCTAGCCTCTTCTTACTCTAGTAGTACATTTATTCAATAAAGTCATTGACCAGTGCCTACTCCGTGCCAGCCCCAGTACTGGACACGGGACACAAGGAGCCCTCGTGTATGGAGCACAAGTACTAGAAAAGCATTGTGCTCCAGAGCCCAGGAAAAAAAAAAAAAAAAAAACGTGAGAAGGATTAAGAAAGAAGCTCCAGGGGCTGGGGAGATAGCTCCGTGGCACAAGTGCCTGCCTGGCAAGTGCAAGGTCGTGAGTTTGAACCTCAGTCCCAAAAAAAAAAAAAAGAAAAAGAAAGAAGCTCCAGAGGTACTGATGCTGAAGTTGGGCTTTGAAGGATGAATAGGACTTGTACAGCCCTTAGGTAAAAGCCAAAAGCCAGACAGAAGTGGGAGTGCATGGTGTAGCCTGAGAGAACTCAGTATGTAATCTCAGCATGGCTGCTGTGTTGGGCATGTGTGGAGAATTAGCAAGAAAAATGTTGTATGAAGACTTAACAATCCATCTACACTGGCAAAGCAAAAAAGTGTCTGTTGGCTTATGTTACTTAATAGTCCAGGGATTCCCAGCTTTGGGTATGGTTGGATTCAGGCATCAAACATACCCCTCCCATCATCATCATCGGTACTGAGGATTGAACCCAGGGCACTGCTTGCCAGACAGGCGCTTATCCTACTGAGCTATCTCCCTAGCCCTCCTTCCCATCTTGATCAGTGTTCATTGCAGTAGCTTCGTCCAGTGCTTCTTTCCTGTTGGCCTAGCTGATAACGTCCTGTGCCATAATCCTGCCTCTCCAGTTTAGGTGTGCTTCAGATTCTTAACCAACCTGTAGTACAGTCCTAAGATCTGCTCTCATTGGCCCACCTAGGTCATGTGATCACTCGTGAACCAATCACTGACTGGAGTGGACAGCTCCTTACCCCGACTGATCTTGAAGAGTCTTGTTTTTTATGTATTTAGTACTGAGTCTTACTGCATAGATTGCACTCAGCTGTCTTCAGCCTCCCAAGAGCTGGGATTGCAGGCGCACGCCACCACACCCAGTCTCAATGGCCCTCTCCATGGGGCCTGCACAGCACAGCTCCTCCAGTATCAAATCCTGGCTGCTATGCTCTGCTTGAGCAGGCGTTTTAGTCTAAGTTACCTGGCTGGCTCTAGGTCTTGAAATTTCCACAAAGCAAAGTTAAGGTTTCCAGGGCACGAGTGGATGTGGGAGTCAGAAACAGAGCATGTCCATAGAGTTTTGGGTATGCTGGACATTCTCCAGAGTCACAGAGGAGCCGAGGAGGGGTTAGCAGAGGGGGTGCTAAGTGGTTCTCCCAAGAGGTCCTCTGCTGTGACCGGTCTAATATTTCCCTTCTGGAGTTCACAGCCCAGTGACTTAGACAAATGCGTTGTCAGACCGACCATCCAGAGGAGAGGCAGTCAGGGAGGGCTTCCTGGAGGCGGAGCCGAGATGGGAGGAGGCATCCGAGGGACAAGGCACTGTGTGCAGTGCCTGGAAAGAGCATAGGTCGGTCCGCAAATGACGCACGACTCAGAAAGCACAGAGTCCCTGAAAGAGATCAGGGAGCCTGGGAATCAAGATTGATTGTCTTCTTCCAGGGCCACTGGGGATCTATGACAAGGTTGTGAGCAGGGAGGGACTTTGTCTGAAGACAAGGACTCACTGTGTACTTTAAGCTCAGGCTGGCCTTGATGCAGGCTGTGAGGTGCTGGGGATGACAGGTGTGTGCCACCACATCCAGCAGAAAGAGGTTTTGCCTGGGTCAGCGAGATAGCTCGGCGGTCTGAAGCACCTGCTTAGGTAAGCTTAGGCAGGCGCAGGGACCACAGTTTGATCCCCAGCACCACATGCCGCACCAGCCCGGCCCCAAGGGCAGGCTGAGCCCACCAAAAACAGAATAAAAACTTTTTTTTTTTTAAAGAAAGGGTCATCTTCTGTGATTGTGTGATCCTTAATGGACTTATGTGGCAGAATGGTGTGGACACGGTCGCTGACGGATACGCAAGATAAGGCTTGGCAGGCTCTAACTATTCCCCCTTAGTGTGGTCTCTCAGCTTCCGGTGTGTGGCTAGAATTAGCAATGGGACCTGCAATTGGTGACAGACTTGTAAAGGATTTGCTGGTGTACTTCATTAGGAATCAAAGCCAGGGGCTTCACGCTGAGCTACATCAGCTGTTATCTTTTTACTTTGAGACAGGGTCTCATTCCCCAAACTGGGCTCAGATGTTCAGTCCTCCTGCCTCAGGCTCCAAGTTTGCTGGGATTGGAGGCGTGGGTCACAGAGGCTCACTGATTTTGGGGTACCTTCTAACTTTCCTATTTTAGAGACCTTCAGAACTGTTGGATATACCTTGGGGCTTCAGTTTCCCCTCTGTGTAAGCAGATGGTCTTTTTGATTTCTGAAGGGACTTAACATGAGTCTCTTAAGAACTAGGGCCAGCAAGATAACTCGGCAGTCTAAAGCACCTGCTTAGACAATGGCAGGGACCATACTGTGCCATTCCCACCCTCAGGGGCAGGCTGAGTCAGCCATAATATTTTTAAAAAGTTGGACAAGGGCTGGCCAAATAGCTGAAAGGATTAAACTGAGTAAACTGGAGCTGGGGGTTCAATCTCCAGGCCTGCCATGCTGTCCCCGCCCTCAGGGCATACTGAGACAGCAATTGAGACTGGGTGTTGTAGACGCAACTGTAGTCCCAGCTGTTGGGAGGCTGTAAACAGGCAGATCACTACAAGTCTGACCTACCTAGTGAAACCCTGAACACCCTGTAGACCCTTCCCTAAAATACACACACACTAAAAACATTGAACAAAGTGTTTCTTTTTTTTTGTTGTTGTTGTTGTTGTTTTGTCTTTTTGAGACAGGGTCTCGCTATGCAGTTGAGGCTGGCCTTGAGCTCACTTTTGTAGCCCAGGCTGGTCTCGAACTCGCACCAATCCTCCTGCCTCAGCCTCCCGAGTGCTGGGATTACAGGCGTGAGCCACCACGCCCGGCTGAACAAAGTGTTTCTGCCACGATCCTGAGGCCCCTCTGGCTTCTGCTTTCTTTCTCTTTCTGGCCTACATTTCTTTTTTACTTATTGATTTATTCATTTATTTTTGTGGCCACCTCAGGCTATGCTGAGGATCAGGGCTGGCGTGGCATGTGGTGCCTGAAATAGAACCGAGCTCCCTGCACTTGACTAAACAGGTGCTTTAGACCGTGAGCTATCTCACCAGCCCCTGGCCCCCAAGTTTTTGAAACTTGTCCTCTTTGGGTCCACCCACTGCATCCTTAACAATGCCTTGACCTGTTTGGCTGAGGAGGTAATTGATGTACCTGGCAACCAATAAGCATTTGTATGCCAACTTAGGGCTCTGACCTTTTTATTGCTCTGTTGTGGCTCTTTTGGCTCGTTCCTGGGACCAAGCTCCCCAAAAGGTCCATCCTAGACTGCATTGGCAAGCTCTGACCAGGCTGGAGAACAAACAATGAAGTGGGAGCTGGAGAGTGAAAGAGCAAGAAGGGGAGGAAGAACTGCAAAAATGAGCTCCAGCCGTAATATTTTAGTGTGGCCTCGAAGACTCGCGCACACTAGGTGCACATTAGGAGTGTGGGGACCCATGACAGGTTCCTTAGCAAAAAGCAAGAGCAGGGTCAGCGAGATAGTTCAGTAGACTAAAGCACCAGCTTAGGCGAACACAGGGACGACAGTTGGATCCCCAGTACCGCATGCTGCACCCTCCCTCCCCCCAGGGGTGGCTGAGCCACCAGAGTCCCCAAGTGGTGGTTCACACCTATAATCCCAGCACTGGGGAGGCTGAAAGCAGGAGGATCACCATGAGTCTGAGCTGTGTAGTGAGACCCTGCAACAACCAAATACACTTAAAAAACAAAAAAAGCAAGAGCTGTTTAAAAGGCTGCCAGCTGCCAGGTGCAGTGGCGCTCACCTGTCATCCCAGCACTCAGGGGACTGAAGCTGGAAGATTGATGCAAGTTTGAGGCCAGCCTGGGCTCTATAGTGAATTTGAGGGTCAGCCTGGACTGCATGGAGAGACTCTGTCTCAAAAAAAAAAAAAAAAAAAAAATGCCAGTGAGATATCTCAGGAGTATAAAAACACCAGCTGAAGCAAGCTTAGGCAGGCGCAGGGGACTGCAGTTTGATCCCCTGTACCAGTGCCCTGCCCTAAGGGCAGGCTGAGCTGGCCAAAAGAAAAGGCGGGTAGCTGTAGAGGACGTGAAAGACTGGACAGGTGGAAGACAGAAGCATAATAGTGGCGGATGTGCTGAGATGGGTAGGCCCCACTCAGATGTTCTTTCTGCTTTTACTCCTGCACGGCTTATGCATTAGAGATGAGGTGGACTGCTTCAGAGCTGCAGGCAGAAAGGGCCCAGGTGTGGCTAGGTGGTGGTGGGCCACATCTGTGGGGCTCCTATTCATCCTCCAGCCTTATCATTGTGGAGTTAGTCTGTGCTCTAACCTCATTTTAGAGATAAGATAAAGCACACCTATAAGGGCAAAGCATCTCAAGGACATGGATGGCCAATTACAAAAGACTCCTCCTTCTCCTCAGCAATGATGGCACACACAGCTAAGGCCACTGTTGCTTTTATTCATTTATTGTTTTTTGTGGAACAGCCTTGTGCTCCAGACATGCTGGGGTGCTGCTCTACTTCTGGGCGGGGATCATGTCGTCGATCGACTGGCCCTTCTCTAGCTTCTTCTCCATCTCCACCATGAGCTTCACACCGTCCACCACCAGCTGCACCTGCTCTACCTCGGACGAGCCCAGCCGATCGGCGTTGGAGATGTCGAACACAGAGCCCACAGCAGCCGTGTCCACACCACCTGCAGGAGGAGAGGACAGAGCGTGGCTGGGAGCACAGCGGCCAGGGGTGCCCAGGATAACCACAGCAGCACCGTGTGTGGAGCGCCTGCCCCAGGGGTTGGGCACACAGAGCCTGGGTGACATCTGTCTACATGGGGCCACATGTCCAGCTTTGATATGGTAGGTACTTCACCCTTCAGCCATCTAGCATGAAAGCAACAAATGTGGTGGTGCAGGCCTGTAATCTCTCAGGAGGCTGAGGCAGTGAGTTCAAGACCAGTTTTGGGCTACAGAATGTCCAAGGCCAGCCTGATCTATATAGTGACTTTGTTTCAAAACACACATGTGCATGGGGTTGGTGAGATAGCTCAGTGGTCTAAAGTGCCTACTTAGCCAAGCTTAGGCAATACCCTAAAGTTCAATCCTGGCACCACATGCTGCACCAGCCCCATCCCCAGGGTAGGCTGAGCCAGCCATAATATAAATAGCCGGATGTGGTGGTGCACGCCTGTAATCTTAGCACTTGGAAGGCTGAGGCAGGAGGATCGATGTGAGTTCAAGACCAGCCTGAACTGCATAGCGAGACCCTGTTTCAAAGACCCCCCCCAAAAAAAGACAAAAACAAACAAACGAAAAACCATATGTATATGCAAAAAGAAAAAGAAAAAAGAAAGTAATATGATAGGCCAGGGAGATAGCTCAGTGGAATAAGTGCCTGTCTGACAAGTGCAAAAAAAAAAAAAAAAAAAAAAAAAAAAAAAAAAAAAAAAGAAAAGAAAAGGAATAAGGCTACGAAAGTTTGAGTTCTGACCACATCCCATTGACAAATGGGGAAACAAAGGTCTCAAGGGAGGTTAGAGGATGATACCATACTACTCCTACGACATGCGCTCACACCTGTTTTACAGAGGAAGAAATTGAGGCTCAGAGAGGGCAGCCCTTACCCATCCCAGCCCTCGAGGAGATGCCCCACCTGCCCTTCCACCCAACCACAGATGCGGGGGTGCAGGAGAGGCCTGAGACGCACCTGTGCCCCTTTTCTGCAGGCGCAGGCGGGTGAGAATCTCCTCAAACTTGGGGTGCTTGCTGAGGTGCGCGAGCTTCACGTGCACGCCGCCGCGCAGCCCGGTGCCCAGGTTGGACGGGCAGGTGAGCACATAACCCAGGTGCTCATTCCACATGAAGGGGTGGCCAGCTTTCTTAAAGATCTCCTCAATCTGAGGGCCGGGGGAACCAAAAGTTAGGGCCAGTGGTCACCCTAAATACTGCAGGTTCAGAGGGACAGGGCATGTGCACCTGGGTGGAGACCGGTTTGGAGGGGTAGAGCTGAAGTCTAAGGCGGGTTCTGCTACAGAGACCAAGGCAGGATTCTGAGGGGGTGGGACTTGCGGACGTGAGAGGCAGGTTCTTAAAGGCCGGCCTCGGACAGGAGGTGGAGCCAACATTGGGGCGGGGCCTTGAAAAGTGATTCCAAGGGCGGGGCTCAGGTTATGACACCACTTAGCCCTGGAAGTGCGGTCCTTGGGAGGCGAGTAGCTATTGGGGGTGGGGCTTGGGGTGGGGCTTACATCAGAGGGGCGTGTACTTGGGAAATGGGTGGGACGCTCAGGCTAGGGGAGTGATCAGTAGCGTGGACAGACACCTACCTTCTGCAGCCCCACGCAGAAGCGGCGGAAAACCTCCTTCATGTTGCCCCCCTTCTCCATGGAGATGACCCGGAGGTGGTCCTCCTCGTTCACCCACACCAGGAAGCTCTTGTTATCATTGTGCCTAAGGTGGGGGTAGCGAGAGGGCAGAGTCAGTGCCTGCGAACCGTTCCCTTTGGAGATGCGCGAGTGAGTCGGTTCTAGAACAGTCGTACCAACTTAAACCTGAAAACTCTGAAGGCTCCGCCTCCACAAAACCCCAAGCCAGGGACACAGGGCTTTTATTTTATTTTATTATTTATTTATTTTTTTTTGGTGGGACCAGGATTCAAACTCACGACCTTGCACTTGCCAGACAGGCACTTGTGCCACAGAGCTATCTCCCTGGCCCCATAGGGCTTTTAAAGATTAACTCTGGATAGCATAACAGACTCTTAGGGCTTGGGTGTTGGTCACTGGTAGCCGCTTGCCTGGCATGCAGGAGGCCATAGGTTCCATCTCCAGCACCAAAAAAGAGAGAGAAAAGATATAAAAAAGAAATTGCAGATTCCTGGAATGTCAGGCTCTGGCCCTCAGGAGCTTGAAATCGGAGTAGGTGAGCCTGGGTAATCCCACATACGCAACATTGCAAATCCACGCATCTGGGAAACAAGCTTAGAATGAAAACATTAAGACTTGAAGCTGTGTGTGGTGGTGCAGGCCCATATTCCCAGCACTCTGGGAGGCTGAGGCAGGAAGATCACAGGTTCAAGCCCAGCCTGGGAAATGTAGCAATATAAGTGATTCCCTGTCTCAAAATTTTACAAGAACAGTAAATTTTTTAAAGGGTTGGGAGGGGGCCAGGGAGATAGCTCAGTAGAATAAGTGCTTGCCTGGACAAGGTCCTGAGTTCAATCCCTGGTACTGCAAAAAAAAAAAAAAAGTTAATGAAGATAAAAGGGCTGGGAGGGGCCCAGCGGGATGGCTCAGTGGTCTAAAGCACCTGCTTGGGAAAGCTTGGGTGGCTTCAGGGACCAGGGTTCGATCCCCAGCACCACATGCTGCGCCAGCCCTGCCATCAGGGAGGGCTGAGCCAGCCATAAAAATGAATAAACAAAGGTTCTGAAACAAGAAAAAAATAAATAAAATTTTTTTTTTAAAAAGGGGGCTGGGAGGGCTGGGACTATAGCTCAGTGGAACAAACACCGGCCTGGCAAGCATAAGGTCCAGAGTCCAATTCCAGGTACAAGAGAGACACAGAGGCAGAGACAGACAGAGACAGAGACAAAGGGGGATGAGCCAGGAGGATTGTTGTGAGTTCAAGACCAGCCTGGGCTACAAAGTGAGCTCAAGGCCAGCCTGAATTGTGTAACATGACCCTCTCTCAAAAAGACAGACAGACAGACAGATAGACAGACAGACAGACAGATAGATTTAGTGCAAAGGCCCTGGCTTCAATCCCTAGTAGTGGGGCAGAAAATCTATTACATAAATTATTGGATCCTGGCAAGAATTCCAAGATCCAAGAATTATTACAATCTTTTTTTTTGTAGATGGAGAAACTGGCCACCTTGCCCAAGGCTGCACAACTGAATGGCTTTATTTTTCTTTTTTCTTTGAGCCAGAGCCTTGCATTACCTAAACTAGTTTCAAACTCCAGGGCTCAAGTGACTCTTGCACCTCAGTCTCCACAGTAGCTGGGATCATGGGGACATGTGCTCACATAGCCAGTAAGTTTCAGAGCTGGGCTTGGAGCCCAGGAGTCTGGTTCTGCTCAGCTCTTTATTGCACTTTTCTGTTCCAAGCTTCCCAAAATATGGCACAGAGACCGCAAGACAGCAGGGTTCAGGGCAAGGCCATGACCTCCACTGTGACAGAGGCACAAAGAGGATCACAGGGGACTAAAAGATGCTGGGGGGGCAGGGCTGAGGGGCTCACCAGATGCCACGAGCATCGGGCCAGTCTCGGGCCATGCCTGAGGCCAGCAGCAGTGGGGACACGGGCTTGTCAAACAGGAAGTGGTCGTCGATGAGCTGCTGCTGCTCTTGCTCGGTCATGCTCTTCAGAGGGTAGTACTTGCCCTTGAACTCACCCGTCAGGCTGTTGAGAGCTGAGGGACCACACAGGGGGTGCTCAAGAGCTCAGCCCACATCAAGTGGGCTGTGGGGCCCTGAGCCATGGATGTCCTGAAGGTACCCACTACTGTGTGCGTACAGACCTGACCCCAGTTTGATCCCTCCTTGACTGCCCCCAGGGAAAAAAGGGCAGACCTTCCTGTGCAATCCTCCATGTCTGCTGCTAGCTAGTAACACACATGGTCAGTCTCAGCACTCTGGAGACCATTGGTCCAACCTACTCTAAAATACACCATTATGGGGGCTGGGGAGATAGCTCCATGGCACAAGTAACTGCCTGGCAAGTGCAAGGTCATGAGTTTGAACCCCGGTCCCATAAATAAATAAATAAATAAATACACCATTATGCCAGCTTTGCTGACATAAGTCTGAAATTCCAGAACTTGGGAAGCTGAAGAAGGAGGATTGCCACAAAGTCAAACCCAGCCTGGGCTAGAGTGAGTTCAAGACCAGCCTGCATTACAAAGCAAGACCCTGCCTCAAAACATAACAAGGGGATGGGGAGATAGCTCAGCAGTCTAAACACCTGCCTGACAAGCACAAGGACCCAGGTTCAGTCCCCTGCCTGGCACCACATGCTGTGTGGCCACAGAATCAGGCATGGTGGTACATGCCTATAATCCCAGCACTAGGGAGGCTGAAAACAGGAGGATCACCATGAGTCCAAGCTGCATAGTGAGACCCTGTACCAAATGCATGCATATATACATGCATACTTACATATAAAACTATCAAGATCTCAGCAACTCTTAAAGATAGACTAAATGCCTTTTACATAAAGCGATGTAGATAAGTCTTCGGGGAGCCAGGGGCAGGATGTTATGCCTCATGTCTAGCTGTCTCCCCAAAGCCTCGTGCAGCCAGAGGTGGAGGTTATTCAGAGGTGGCTGGATCTAGAATGTGTGATTCAGGGATTAAGGGAGTATGAATACTAAACCAGTCCACTGAGTGGTTTGAAGCTGCTCTAAACCCCTCAACAGCCTAGATAAAATATCAACGGGGCAAGAAGAAGCTGCTAAGGTCGCTTAGATGTCCTCCTTCACTACTCTGTAGCTTTGCTACCTTCTGCCCCTCATAGGCTGTTTCTCCTCTCTGGCACCACCCTGCCTTGGAGCCAGTCAATGATAGACTAAAGCCTGGACAAACTGTGAGCCAAAATAAACCACCCTCCTGGGGGGGGGGGGCTGGGAAGATAGCTCCATGGCACAAGTGCCTGCCTGGCAAGTGCAAAAAAGAAAGAAAGAAAGAAAGAAAGAAAGGAAGGAAGGAAGGAAGAAAGAAAGAAAGAAAGAAAGAAAGAAAGAAAGAAAGAAAGAAAGAAAGAAAGAAAGAAAATAAACCTTTCCTTCTTGAACTTTGGGTGTTGGATATCTTAGCTCAGCAGCAACAACAAAAAATAAGGCAAACATTCTTTTTTTTTTTTCTTGTTTCAGAACTTTTGATGGTTTATTTATTTTTATGGCTGGCTCAGCCTGCCCTGAGGGCAGGGCTGGTGCAGCATGTGGTGCCGGGGATCAAACCGTGGTCCCTGCAGCTGCCTAAGCTTTCTGAAGCAGGTGCTTTAGACCACTGAGCCATCCTGCCGGGCCCCCGGCAAATATTCTTATATAATGTACTATGTTGAACCAGGCATGGTGGAGCACATCTATAATCCCAGCACTCAGGAGGCTGAGGCAGGAGGATCATTGAGAATTCAAGACCAGCCTGGGGCTACAAAGTGAGCTCAAGGCCAGTTTGAGCTGCATAGCAAGACCCTGTCTCAAATTACTATATATATATATATATATATATATATATATATATATATATATATATACATATACACATACATACTTTATGATGACTAAAGTTCTATTCATCCCTGTACCAGTGTAACAGAATGCTGTTATTGTCATTATTTCTGTGTCTAGTGGTGTGAACTTCACTAAAGCTGGCCATAGCAAAAGAGCTTATGTCACTGAAGTCAACTGTCGCTGTAAAATATCTACTGTGCTCCCTGCAGGTCCTGGTGGCTCTGCTTTGGAGCACCCGCTCTGTTCCTGCCCACACCACAGACCATGTCGGGGTGCCCTCTGTCTGTCTGATCCCCTTCTGCCTGCCTCCCCATAATCAGCAGCTGAAGGGATGCACATCGATGGGCAGCCACTCCTCTGTGCACCCCGCCATCCTCTCACTCCCTGGGGCTACAGTGTGGCCACAGCACCTCCCCACGGTGCTGCTGCTCCAGGTCACTGCCCCGAGCCGGCTGACTCCTCATGATTCATGCCACACATTGCCACCCCAGGGCCTGTGCATCTGCTGTCCCACCTGCTCGGGGTCCTTCTTCCCAGCAGCGTCTCAACACCTCCTTCTCAGAGGCTCCCTCCCCCATTCCCCATTCTCTGACACTTTTCTTGGCTTGATAGCACTTTGGAGCCACTAATTTCTTCTGTCTCTCTGTCTCCGTCTCCGTCTCCATCTCCGTCTCCGTCTCCGTCTCCGTCTCCCTCTCCCTCTCCCTCTCCCTCTCCCTCTCCCTCTCTCTGTCTTTTTTGAGACAGGGCCTCACTATGCAGTTCACCTTGAACTCACTTTGCAGCCTAGGCTGGCCTTGAACTCACAGCAATCCTCTTGCCTCAGCCTCCCAGGTGCTGGGATTATAGGTGTGCACCACCATGCTCCACCTGGAACTACTAATTTCTTGGTTTGTTTTTCTTCTCTCCTGCCCACCAGGCTGAGTGCTCTATGAGACCCAATTCCTGCATCCCTGAGTCCTAGTACCCCACCGAGTGCCAGACCAACCCTAAATACATGCGTACTGACTGACTGACTGACTGACCGCTAGCACCCAGGGCCCCTGGATGTCTGTGGGACTTCTCAGGACCCACATATCTGGGCACCCACAATGTGCCTCGCTGGCTACAGGCGTCTGGGAAGTGGGTACAATGAGGAACCCCCACTCCCTGGGAGGAAGTGCTCACCTTCCACCGACAGCTTCTCAACGGCACGGCGCTCGCCACGGGAGCAGTGCGGGGGAAGCGTGTAACCCTTGATGCTACGTCCGGTGCGCACGCGGCTGCTGAGCACGTAGTTGGGGTCCAGGTCATCCCCACCCTGCGGAATGTGCGTGTCAGGCCCAGAAACTCTCCGCCCCATCTCAAGCCCTCAGGTCCCCCTAGCCTCCCAAGGTCTGCGATCTCCCCAGTCCCCTCAGGTCTCCCCTGGGCTCCAGGTGTCCTGTGTCCATCCCTGTCCATCATCCCCCACCCCATCCCTCACCTCCCACCTCACCCCTTCTCCAGGGCTCTGATGCTCAGAGTCCCCCAGCTTTCCTGACCTCACTACCCACCACCTATTTCTCCACTCTTTGCCCCCTTTACTTTTTGTTGTTGTTGTTGCAGGACCAGGTTTCGAACTCACAACCTTGCACTTGCCGGACAGGCACTTGTGCCATGGAGCTATTTCCCCCTCCTTTACTTTTTTGAGACAGGGTCTCACCATGTAGCTCAGGCTCCATGTAGATGGAAGCCCTGTTGTTCAGGCTGGCCTGGAACTCACTGTGATCCTCCTGCCTCAGCCTCCCCAGAGATTGGGATTACTGGCATGTGCCACTACAGCTAGCTCAGTTCTTTTGGTTTTATTTCCTTAGGCTTTTATTTTCTCTCCATGCCTCTTTCACATTCTCCTCTCCCCCTTTCTATTCTCTTCATCTCTCCCATCTCTGACCCTTCCCCTCCTGTCCCTGTCTCTCCTGTTCTAATTTTGCTTTTGCGACCTCTTTTTCCATCCTCTGTCTCGATTCCCTCATCTGTGTGTCGGTCTCACTGTCCTTGAACTCTTCCTGTCTCACCACTCTCACTATCTTTGGATCATCGTCCCTGTCCGAGACCACCAACCTTGAGGTTCTCGTGGTTGAGGTCAGTCTTGTGCTTGTCTGTGGGCTTGAAGCCCCCGTGCCGGTCCTGGATGATGGGGTCGAAGAGGTCCTTGAACACTGTGTAGGACTCCTCATCGCCAGCCACACAGCCCACAGTCATAATGAAGGGGTGACCTGAGTAGAGGTGCGGGCTGAGGTCAGAGGTGCTTGACTGGGGACAAGTTAGCCTTGTGCGTGTGTGTGTGTGTGTGTGTGTGCGCGTGTGTGTGCACATATGAATGCGTATGTTTGCAGCCCTGGGTGTCAATGTCAGCCTGGCCCAAAACAATTAAAAAACAAAAACTGGGCACAATAGTGCACATCTGTAATCTGGGTACTTGAGAACACTAAGGCAGGAGGATAACAAGTTCAAGCCTAGCTTGGGCAACTAAGTGACTAAATGAGACCCAAAATAAAATTTTTATTTATTTTTTTTAAAGAATTTTTTGGGGGCCAGGGAGATAGCTCCATGGCACAAGTGCCTGCCTGGCAAGTGCAAGGTCATGAGTTTGAACACTGGTCCCACCAAATAAAAGAAAAAAGAAAAAAAAAAAAAAAAGACTTCTTAGCCAGGAGTGGTGGTGCACGCCTGTAATCCCAGCACTTGGGAGGCTGAGGCAGGAGGATTGGTGCAAGTTCGAGACCAGCCTGGGCTACAAAAGTGAGCTCAAGGTCAGCCTCAACTGCATAGCAAGACCCTGTCTCAAAAAAAGACAAAAAAAGAAAAAAGAATTTTTTTTCTTGTTTCAGAACCTTTGTTTGTTTATTCGCTAATTTTTATAGCCAGCTCAGCCTGCCCCGAGGGCAGGGCTGGCGCAGCATGTGGTGCCAGGGATCAAACCATGGTCCCTGAAGCCACCCAAGCTTTCCCAAGCAGGCATTTTAGACCACTGAGCCATCCCGCTGGGCCTCCCAAAATAAAAATTTTATCTTTTTTCAAACTTTATTTATTTGTTTATGTATGTATGTATGTATGTATGTATGTATGTATGTATGTTATGGCCAGCTCAGCCTGCCCTAGGGCTGGGGCTGGTGCACCATGTGGTGCCAGGGATCAAACTGCAGTCCCTGTATTTACCTAACTTTTTTTTTTTTTTTTGGTCTTTTTGAGATGGGGTCTCACTATGCAGTTCAAGCTGGCCTTGAACTCACTTTTGTGGCCCCGGCTGGTCTCAAACTTGCACCAATCCTCCTGCCTCAGCCTCAGTACTGGGATGACAGGCATGTGCCACCATGCCCAGCTCATTGCCTAGGTAGGCACATTAGAACACTGAGCTATCTCACTGGTCCCCCCCAATTTTTTTTTTTTTTTTTGTCTTTTTTGAGACAGGGTCTCGCTGTACAGTTCAGGCTGGCCTTGAGCTCAGTTTTGTAGCCCAGGCTGGTTTTGAACTCTCACAGATCCTCCTGCCTCAGCCTCCCGAGTGCTGGAATTACAGGCGTGCACCACCACGCCCGGCTCCCCAAAAATATTTTAGAAAGGGTCGGAGACATAGACCAATGTGAAGGCTCTGGGTTCAATCTCCAGCACAGAAACTAAACAATACTTTTTTAAAAGGCTGCCAAGACAGGTCAGCAGACTAAGCGCTTGCTTGGGCAAGCTCAGGGACTGGGCTTTGATCCCCAGCTAGCCCGGGCCATGGGGCATGTGGAGCCAGTGACTGAGATGGGCCTGGTAGCATACACCTGTAATGTTTTCAGCACTGGTGAGGCTGAAAATAGGAGGATTACTAGGAGTCTGAGCTGCACAGTGAAACTACCACATACCTTTTAAAACAAATAAACAAATAAACAACGTCCTTACCCACCAGCAGGGGGAACAGGGGCTGGTTGCAGAATCTGAATGGGTCTAGATTCTGGTCCCTGGCATCAGGGACCACACACACCTTGCTTTCAGGCTCAGCCCGGAGCCCTGGGGTACACAGCTCCAACCTTCCCACACAGCTGCCCGTTTTTGAAATGAGGAAACAGCCAGTTTGGTCTGCTAGGAGAACTCCTGCTATGACCATGCACGTTATGAGGTGGTTGACCGGGATGGCACTGTCCCAAGCCTCCTCTGTGTCTCACTGCCGTCCCCTGCTCACCGTCCCCCGTTGTACAGACAGAAGCATGAAACCCCCTCAGGAACACAGGGGTCGCCTTAGGTCCCTGAAGGCCTGAAGGCCACTGGGGCCCGACCTACCTGGGTTGTCCACACCCGTCTGGATGACGTCATCTAGGGTGAAGCCGGACGGAGTCTCCTTGTCGCGCAGCTTGCTGTAGAGGTCGAGCGTCAGCACCTTGGCCATGTGGTTGTTGTGCTTGCTAAGGTCTGGGTACTCCTCCTGGGGCTTGTAGTTCAGCTTGAACTTGTTGTGGGTGTTGCCGAAAGGCATGGCTGCGGCAGTGGGGGGACCTGCGCGGGAGGATCAGAAGGTCAGTCAGGCTGGTTGCTTGGAGCTGGGAGAAAACCCAGTGAGGTTTGGGGGTCACACAGGCCAGGGTCCCTGAAGCAAGAGGGGTCCCCTCTTTGAGCCCCTGGGACTCAGTTTCTCCGTGTGGGTAATGAAGGAGAAATCCTTGTGCCAGAGAAGACCTGAGACACAGGTGAGAGACAGAGGCTACAGGAGGCCATGGAGGCTCCCACCTGTGAGCCAGCACTCTACAGGCTGAGGCAGGAGGATCCCAAGGTCGCAGTTGGTCTGGGGTACATGATGAGTTGAAAGCTGGCCTGGACTACAGAATAAAACCCTGTCTGAAAAAAAACAAACCATGGCCCGGCAAAATGGCTCAGCAGTCTAAAGCGCCTGCTTAGGCAAACTGAGGCAACTGAAGGGACCACAGTTCCATCCCCAGCACCACATGTTGCGCCAGCCCCACCCCCACCCCCAGGGGTGGCTGAGCCACCGAAATGCAAAAGAATACTAGTTTTAGAAACTTGGCAGTCTGGTTTTTTGGGGCTTTTTTGTTTTGTTTTGGTGGGTTTTGTTTTGTGTTATTTTTGTTTTTGTTCTTTTTGAGACAGGGTTTTACTCTGCAGTTTAGGGTGGCCTTAAACTCACCTTGTAGCCCAGGCTGGCCTCAAATTTACAATGATCCTTCTAGGCCAAGGATATAACTTAATGTCACAGAGCCTCCTTGGCTCCCTGGTGGGTGTGAGGTTGTGAGTTTAATTTCCAGTACAAAACTAAATAAATAAATAAGTAAGTAAATAAATAGGGACTGGGGAGATAGCTAAGAAGAATAAGCACTTGCCTGGCAAGCATAAGGTCCTGAGTTCAATCCCCAGTACCACAAAATAAATAAGTAAATAAATAAATAAACCATAAAAAAAATAAATTTAGAGCCAGGCATGGTGGCTCACGCCTGTAATCCCAGCACTCGGGAGGCTGAGGCAGGAGGATTGGTGTGAGTTTGAGACCAGCCTGGGCTACAAAACTGAGCTCAAGGCCAGCCTCAACTGCATAGCGAGACCCTGTCTCAAAAAGAAAAAAAACACCTAAATTTAAAAAATTGATAAATAAATACAGTGATTCTCTTGCCTCAGTCTCCTGAGTGCTGAAATTAGAGGTGTGCACCACCACACCTGGCCTTGGTAGTGTGAGTTTTAATCCCAGCTCTACCCTCACAACTAGCTGTGTAGCCTTGGGCAAGTCACAGAGAGGTCTGTCCCTGGTTATGCATCTGTAAGATGCAGAGGGGGCTGTGGAGATAGCTCCGTGGCACAAGTGCCTGCCTGGCAAGGGCAAGGTCATGAGTTCAAACCCCGGTTCTGAGGGGGAAAAAAAAATGGAGAACCAGGACAGCTTTGCCCTCCTGAAAGTGCTGAACATTTTAAGTAAGCTGATGCAGGTGAAGCCCTGGCTCTGCTATGCCTTTTCCTGTTCCTTTGCTTCGGCCAGGTTACCACTGTTCCTATTTTCCAGGTTGTGGCTAGAGTGGACATGTGACAGAGAAGGGGTCTCCCTCAGTGAAGGTCTCTGTGCAGGGGCTGGTGGCTCTGCGGGCTGCCAGAGGGAGAGCACAGCCAGGCCAACTTCAAATCCCACCCATGCCATTTCCCTGCTGTGTGACGCCAGACGGTCACTGGGCCTCTCTGGGCGTCTTTGTCTCCTTGGACTCCAGCCTTTTAGGATATGGCCTGAAGGGCTCTCAGGCTGGGTATGGGTCTGCCTGGGAACTGGCTGGACTTGTGTCAGGGGGCAGGGGTGGCTGCTGGCTGCTCTTCTTGCTTTTATTTTTCTTTTCTCTTTTTTCTTTTATTTTTTTCTTGTTTTGGAACTTTTGTTTGTTTGTTTATTTATTTTTGTGGCCGGCTCAGCCTGCCCTAAGGGCAGGGCTGGCGCAGCATGTGGTGCCGGGAATCGAACCGCAGTCCCTGCAGCTGCCCAAGCTTTCCCAAGCAGGCGCTTTAGACCACTAAGCCATCCTGCCGGACCCTCTTTTCTCTTTTTAGAGCACTGGATTTTGAACCCAGGGAGCTCTGAGCTACCCCTGAGATCTTTCAGGTTTCTTGTTTTAGTTTTGGTCTTTTCCAGACAGGGTCTCACCAAATTGCCCAGACTGGACTCACATTTGTAATCTTCCTGCCTCAGCCTGCTGCAGCTGGGATTACAGTTGCATAATCCTGGGGATTAATGTCCAGCTGTGATTATTACTGGTATTTCCCCGATCCAGAAAGAAGGAAGGAGCTTCCAGCGAAAAGGGGTGCACAGCTCTGCCCAGCTCCAAGGATGGGAAGCAGGTGGCATTGTTGGAGGGAAAGAGAGACCAGGGTGAGCTGAGAGTGGGGGTGAGGTGGGGATCAGGAGGACAGGGACCTGCCCAGGCCTTCCCAGCTGGGTCCGGGCTGGTTATTTTTAGAGCCTGGCAGACTTCTGCTGCCCTCCCCCTTTGGGTCTCCCCTCCCATTCTGGGCTCAGCTTGCACCAAGTCAGCAGGGGGACAGGTGGGCCACTGTGGCCAGGAGGACACACACCCGGACCTCAGGGCTCAAGGACACCCTGGGCTTCGGTCCTGGACCCCTCCCTTCAGAAGGTGTCCCCACCCCTATCACTGCCAGAGGCACCCCATGAGAGGGCACTGGGGCTAAGTGAGTGATCCCCAAAGAAGCACAAGCAGAAATAGTCCCAGAGCCACACCCCGGGCCACACTGCACACTGAGTCACACGGTCCTCCCAAAGCTCAGGGACACACAGAGATGCAGGTGCTCAAGGCAGAGGGTGGAACGTCAGACACAAGGTCACAGGGACACACAGGATCACACACACAAAGGGCCCCCAAAACCTGCAGACACCTCCCACTGCTGGGGAGATGAGGTACAATGCGCAGGGGCCTGGCAGGAGGTGGCAGTTGCCAGCTGTCAGGAGCCTTAGTCTCCAGGATTGTGTCCCCTGTGCCACCCTCTTGTGCTGCAAAATCTCAGGTCACAGTGGGGGCCAGGCAAGCTCATGTGGGCTGGGGGCACCCAGACAGATGCCCCGGCCCAACGGCGAGCGCTGTGTGCAGGAGGCCAGGCTGCACACAAGCCCTCCCCATACCACGCCAGCCGCTAGCCTGGCGGGATCCCCAGTCCCCAGGAAGTACCTGGCCTGGCTGTGTTGAAGGGGCTGTCTGTATCCTGGAGGCAACGCTGACCCGGAGGGAAAGCCTGCAACCCCGCCTTATATAGGGGTGCCCTGGGCTGCGCCATTGGCTGGGAGGGGCTGTCCCCAGGGAGGGGGCCCAGAGGGCAGCTGAGCCTCATTGCCCGGGCACCGTGCCCACCCCGGACCCAGGCATGCCTCACGCCCAGCCCCATGGCCTTCTATGGGCCTCTGCAGGGGCTGGGCTTGACCTCCCCCCAGTGGGCTGGTCCCCAGACTAAGTGCTGAGTCGGGCTGGTGGGATCAGCTGGCCCCCCGCCGGGAACACGGGACTGGGGCTGCAGGTGTCCAAAGCACACGGTCGCGGGCCTGGTCCCCTGGGTCTGCAGCAGCCAGTAGCCTCTTCCTGGGTACCCTCTGTCAGCCCTCAACAGGTTGGACCCCTGGGACTCGGGCCCTGGCTTCCCCACTTGCTGAGCGCCAGCAATCAGGAAACCTAACCCGGGAAAACCAAGAAGTGACCCCGGGGGAAAACCAGGGCCCAGAGAGGGCTGTGTGGTTTTGTCTCCTGCCCCCTAGCCACAGGGTGAGGGCAGTGACCAAAGCCGATGCTGAAACCTGGGGCAGCCAACCTCACAGCAGCCTGTGACCCAGGATGCCCCTTCCTTCACGGACAGTTGTATGCATGTGTCTGTGTGTCCTTTTAATTTTTATTCTGGTTCTCCCTGCGCAGTTGAGTCTGGCCTTGAGCTCACTTTGTAGCCCAGGTTGGTCTTGAATTCCCAGTGTCCTCCTGTCTCAGCCTCCTGAGTGCTGGGATGACAGGTATGTGCCACCACACCTGTTTCTTTCCCCCAACAGACAGATGGGGGAAACTGAGGCCAGGCTGAGACGGAGAGATTTGGGCTCAAGGCTGTGGGCAGAGGTGGTGCTCACGGGCCGCTTCGCTCTCCCTGATGTTGCAGATGCCTCAGAGGGGCCAGCTGGGAAGGAGCTATTTTTAGAGCACACTCTGCTGTCTCCTCAGTGTAGAGCGGGCAAAGACTCAGGCAGGGTGGGGGCGCTGCAGCAGGTGTTGGGGGCGTCGCCACGTGTCTGAGTTAATTATAACCCGGCAGCTCGGGTATCCCCAGGCCTTGGCTCCTTACAAGGGCAGCATCAGGGTAGCAGCTGCACCCAGCCCCAGGCATAGATGGGCTGGGCAGCGCGAGGCTGGGGCGGGCGACTGGAGCCCAAGGTGCCCCAGCCATGACAGGAGCTCCTGCGAATGGGAGCTCTGCAGACCTGGGGGCCTCCTGGCTTCCTGTCTGCTCCTGGGTCACCATGCTTTCAGTATCTCCCCGAATGACACCACCCCTGTACCTGCCCCACCCCAGGCAAGTGAGGACAGGTTTAGGGAGAGGGAGTCTCTTCTCTGTTTTCTCAGAACCTGGATCCCCGGCAGAGGCAGGAAAGGGTGCTTTCCAGACATCTGTGGGACCTGGGTATGGTGGTTCCTGACCCCAGCCCCAGCACTCTGGGGGGCTGTGGCAGGCGGACCCCAAGTTCAAGCCCAGCCTGGTCAACAAAATGACTTGCCAAGATCCCATCTCAAAATAAAAAATAAAAAGGGCTGGGGATATAGTTCTGAGCAGGTCCTGGGTTCAAACTCCAGTTTTGTTTTGTTTTTTTTGTGGGGGTGGGGGGGGTAATACTTGTTTATTTACTTATTTAGAGACAGAGTTTCTAAATAAGACTCAGCCGCAGCCGGGCGTGGTGGCTCACGCCTGTAATCCCAGCACTTGGGAGGCTGAGGCAGGAGGATTGTTGCGAGTTCGAGACCAGCCTGGGCTACAAAAGTGAGTGCAGAACCAGCCTCAACTGCATAGCAAGACCCTGTCTCAAAAAGACAAAAAAAAAGACTCAGCCGGGCGTGGTGGCGCAGGCCTGTAATTCCAGCACTTGGGAGGCTGAGGCAGGAGAATCAGTGTGAGTTTGAGACCA
>PVJA010005490.1:0-69385 GCA_004027025.1 Myocastor coypus
ATCCTCCTGCCTCAGCCTCCCAAGGGCTGGGATTACAAGCGTGAGCCACCATGCCCGGCTTTATTTCTGTCTTTTTGCCTCCTCTATTCCTTCACTCTTTCTTGATTTTTTTTTATTTCAAATTCATGAATATATATGTTTCAAAGATAAGACAATGTATTTCAATAATTTGGGGTACAAATGATTGATTATACTCCTCTATTCTATGATAACATCTAGTTTTACCACACTGTAAGCAGAAACTATGCCCTTTGGATTTTCTAATATATGGCAAGAAGTTAAATATCCTCTGTAGAGCAGTTAGTGTCTGGTCTTTATAGATGTCAAAAACATTTGGAATATGTTCTCTAGTATTCTAGAAAGTTTCCACTTTCTCAAATCTCAATATTTTCATTATAGAACTGAATTGCCTGTTGAAGTTTTCAAATGCCCAATGCTTTAATAACCATTGCTAATGCTGTAAAAGCTCTCTTTCTTTACTTTTATAGGGCTAATATATGCTATCTGTACTGGTGATTTTAGAAACCAAAGCATATGGAAATTCTAACCTCAAAAGCTGTGTTCTGTGTGGAGGACTCTCTAGGCTTCTTCAAGACAGTGCAAGTGCACTGGTCATGGTCTCTCCTGTTGTTGCAATTTTCATGCAGTTTTTCACCCCAGTATCATGTGTCAGAACCTCCTTTCCCTTTGGAGGTTAACAGGATATTTTACTGGTGGACCTAGTAGGAGGTCCTCAATCAGTTACTGGAGGCATCCCCTCAAAAGGAACTTGTAGGATCCTTATTAATTCTTACAAAAATTGTTATGAAAGTCTGAAAGCAGCCCATCCTGGAGTTCACTGGCTACTGCATGTGCTCCCATCATTGCTTCAGGTGCAGCTAAGGAGGCTCTCACCAGAGCTCAACTTATGCAAGTGCCATGCTCTCCAACCTCTCACACTGTGAGTTCAGTAAGCCTCATTATGCAGGTCTCTGCGTCAGGTGCTTTGTAAGTCTGAATACACATGCTTCATCTTTTTCCTCTGAATATGGTGCTTGCCTTTTTATTTGACTTCATTGTTAGTCTGCAAAGCACTTTTTGGATGGGGTTATGTGTTGTTCCCTAGTGTATCTTCAATATTTAGGAGGTGTCTGGCATCAGGGAGGTGGTCAACAAATATGTATTGAGTAGCTCAGGGAAAATAGCAATGATGCGTATCATAAAAAAGCTCTAATATTACATCCCACAAGAAAGCACTGAGAGTTTTCTAGCCAAAGGCTGTGTTTTCTTACAAACATAAGATGTAATCCTAAAAAATTGATGAATAAATATAAATCAGAAAACTGAGATTGAAGAAGAGTTATTATTATTATTAAAAGCACACAAGGGCTTGGAGACAAAAATTGAGAATAGTTTATCCAGAACAAAAAGGGCTGATTATTCCTCAGTGCAGTCACATGCATCAATGGCACTGGTAGAAATACACATGCACGCACACACACACACACACACACACACACACACACACACACACACACACACACACAAACTGCTGTTCTTGTAATACAGACTTATATAGTGTTTGTCCAATATAATGATACTGCTGAAATTATTTACCACATGGTGACATCACCACATCTTCCATGAGACCCAAACCTTTTTTGAAGTTTCCTGGATAATTCCTCCAGTTCTAAGTTTACCTTATCTGTTAGAATTACTCCTCTGTTGTAGGTAATGACTTCACTCTCTGTGCCTTGCCCTTGCCAGGCAGGCGCTTGTGCCACTGAGCTATATTCCTCACTACACTTTTTTTTTTTTTTTTTGCAGGACTGGGATTCAAACTCACAACCTTGCACTTGCCAGGTAGGTACTTGTGCCACAGAGCTATCTCCCTGACCCCTACTGACTACACTCTTATTAAACTTCTCTCTCCTTTAAAACTTCTGACTCTTACTATATGCAGATTGTTACAACTCGGCCCCTTAGGAGCAGAAATTTATTCTCTCAGGCTTCTAAAACCTCAAAATAAAAGATACTAGCACGACCAGGACAAAGTCTTGGTGTTGCTTGGCTTTGCTCCCTCTGGAGGCTCAAAGAGACTTTGTTCCTTACCTCTTCCACCTTCTGGTGGCTTTCAGCATTCTTTTTCTAATAGCCTCTTTATTTCCAATGTGAAGTCCTGAAAGTCTTCAAATTTGTTTTCACATAGACTCCTTTTGGGCGCCTTTTCTGTGTGTATCAAACTGCTTTGTGAAATCTATCTATCTATCTATCTATCTATCTATCTATCTATCTATCTTCAGAATGCACTCGTATCTGTAGTAGAGAACATATGGCATGTGAGTTGTGTTTTCTTTTAAGACAAAAGATACTAACAGATTTTTTTTTTCTAAACCAAAACATCAGTATCTAGGTACAATAGTTGTGCTGCCCCTTTGTGATAAATAAGTGTGCTTTGGTTTGTAGTTTTGTCACTTGGTCTTGTGACCTATATAATCCAAAATAATCTCCTCAAGATTCTTAACCTAATCCCATATACACCCTCTCCCATTTTTGGTCTATCCAATACTATTTACAGACTCCAAAGTTTAGGACATGAGATGTGGATATCTTTCAGAGGACAATATTTTCGTCTACCACAGATGTGATTTGAGGACTGGCTTAGTGGTACCCTTGGGTTTGAATATTGACTTTACCAGTGTGAACAAGATGCTATCACCAAGAAGGTGCAAGATCACCACAATTAATTGAGGCATTATCTGTAATTGAATTAATCGAGGTGTCATCTATAGTTGACTTAATTCTGTTGAATGAAGTGGTCTTGGGCACTCAAGTGATTGCCGCATCTATGTATAAGATGGCAACAATGGCTCTAAGTGGTGTGATGTGGAAGATTTATATTTTTAAATGTACTTGAATGCTTTCAAGAGAAAATGAAAAACTAAGGTCCATTAACTCCAACTTCAGTTCATAGTCTGATAATCAGATGACACATGTGATGGCCTTAAAACAATTGCTTTCCTATAGGTACAACATGGACATGGTTAGATGTTTCCATCTGTTTTCCACTGCTATAACACTCTACCAAGCAATTGAAATTTTTAAAGGCAAAGGATGTCTTGTAGTTCTGGGAGCCTTAGCTTCCAGTATCCTAGAATTGGACAAAGGCCTTCTAGGATATTATACATGAAGAAGGGCATCACATGTGAGGGAATGCACACACATGGAGGATAAGACTGAGGTAGGAATGGTAAGAGGAGGCCAGAGCTCATTGGGGTTTATCTCTAATATGCTGTTATAAAGACATTAATTCAATCATCAGTGTGGATCTAGAGTGAGATAAATACCCCTAAAAGTTCCCACCTTCAAATATCACAATGGCAATGAACTTTCAGCATGACTTCTGGAAGATATAATCAAAGCCATAGTAAAGAGAGTTGCTTAGCTGCAATGATGATTGTAATAGAATTCAGCTTTTCTTGGTGTAATTATTAAATGAGAAATAAACAGATTCTAATGGAAAGGGAGGACATGTGGATGGACCAAGGAGAAAGTGACATTCCTGAATCTAACTCAATCTGAGATTCTCTTTCCCAGAGAAAATATTTTGCCATCTGATAATCAAGGAGACTAGTCTTTAGTGTGAAAAAAATCTATGATATGCTTAGTTGGCTTAGATGCCTTGAAAGCAGATGCTTATTCTTTTGATAGGTCACTAAAACCAGCCTATATGTTCACTGCAGCTATACCTACAGTCAATTCGCAACATACGTCAGTGTCACAGCTTAATATTTGATATATAGAAAATTTCTGAGAGAAATTAGTCCGAAAAGGAAGGAATGTAATGCTAGATTAAGCTGAATTAATGGATACAGAGATAAAATTCCTTTCAGGGGTTACTCTGGTAAAAAGACATACACACACACAGAACACACAAACACACACACACACACACACACACACACACGACTTACTAACTCTTCTCTCATTGCTGGGACAAATATTTGACTACCGAAAAGAAGTAATGAAAGGTTTATTTAGCTCGCAGTTACTGGAGGTTGCAATCCATACTCAGCTGGCTCTAAGGCAGAGAGACAAATGGAAGAGAGCTTCAGTTCATGGTGGTAGAACAGAACAGCAACAATGATGAGAGAGAGAGAGAGAGAGAGAGAGAGAGAGAGAGAGAGAGAGACTGTCTCCTATATTATATTCAGGCTCTCTACCTCAACCTCAGGCTGGGTGTAACACTCATATCCAGAATCTTAGAAGCACTAAGACTATTAATCTTAGCCTTTGATCAACCATTATCATTATCCCAGTGGATCATGACTTAACCTCAAACTCTATAAGTCCCTGCCCCATGATTGCTTTTGGGGGACAACTACTCACAAACCGTAACATTCCACCCCAGGACCCCTGAAGTGTCATGCACATGCCTTTGTGTGAAAGACATTTAATCTATAGCTAAGAGTTGCCAATGTCTCAACAGTTTCAGCATTGCTGAAAAGTCCAAGTCTTCCATGATGTAAGGCAAACTGTCAACTGTGAACCTCTGAAAAAAAGAAAAGTTAAACATATCCAACATTGAAAGGCACCAGATAGACAGTATCATTCCAAAAGTTGCAAACAATAGGGGAATACAAAACACTGTTACCAATACATGCCCAAAATCTATCAGGGTAAACAGTAAATCCCATAATCCCAACTGGAACATCCAAAGCAGTCTGTGCTATGTTGTGCTCCAAAGGCCTTATGTGGTTCTGCTCCTAAGGCACTCTTGGTGGTAGCTCCCATGGTTTCTCTCTTAGGCTGGTGTCACTCCCTCTTTGCAGTTTCTCTTAGATGATCCACATTGCTGGCTTTTCCAAACTTTTGAGGATTCCACTGAACAAGCTTCTCACTCTCTTCCTCACACACACTGTCCTCTTTAAGGGCACACTGCCTGGCCTCTCAGACCTCCTTCTGAAATCAAGGTGGAAACCTTCTTAACCTCACAACTCCTGGATTCTGAATGTGCCTAAAACCAATGCCATGTGGACGATACCAGGATCTGCTGTCAGCTGGAGCACTAGCCAGGATTCCTTCTCTCTTGGCTGTAAGGGTCGAGGGCCTGGACTACTGAGCACTCTGGCCTTGTTTCTGAGACACCAATTCTCCATGCCAGTGCCATTTTGGAGCCTGGTGTGGCCGCTGCCATTATTCTGGAACGTGTGGATCTGTGACTTTCTCTTCAAGGCAAAGTCTCTCTTCCATGGAGTCCTGAGGCTTTAAAGGTTGGAGGCCTGTTGCCCCCTGTGATGTCTTCTGGCCATCCCTTCAATTCTCTGGTTCCTTCATCACAAAGGAGATCCTCTCAGGTCTATCTTTGCAGTCAACAGAATTCCTAGTGCTTTCTTTCTGGCTAAACTCACATTTTAAATCATCCTGCTGGGCTTCTTGTTCTTGATTTTCAACATAAATCTGGCTGAAAGCCCCCAATAACAACTTGCCACTTCCATAATATTTGTTTGTTTTGAAATATCTTTTGAAACATTAATCAGCACGCCATGTTTAAACTCAGTTTCAAGCAAAGTCTCTGGACATGAGTAAAATTGAGGTAATGTTTGGGCCAAGCCATAGAACAAATCATTTGGAGTCCAACAAAGTCTGTTCTTTATGGGCAGGTCTTCTGTCATTCTTCTGATCTGAGCTCTGTCCAGAATCTCCCAGACAGAACAAGCAAGGTTGTTCCAGCTCTTCTCAAGAAGGTGACCTTTTCAAACCTTTCCTCCACATAAGCCATTTCCAAAAACTTGTAATTCACGTGATCAAGTTAGTCATAGCAATGATCCCACTTCTCTGGTACCAAATTCTTAGTTACTCTTCTCTTGTTGAGTTTCCAGTGGGCCCATGGTAGTCCCACTCACAAGCTGGGCCTGGTTGATGACATTGAATGAGATTCCAATGGCCTCCGGGGAGCTCTCTCTCTCTCTCTCTCTCTCTCTCTCTCTCTCTCCCTCACAGTTACTGGAGGTTTTGGTCCATACTTGCCTGGCTTCAAGGCAGACTGGCACATGGCAGAGCGCAGCAGTTAATGGCGGTGGAACAGCAACAATGGCAACAGAGTGTCTGTCTCTCTGTCTCTGTTATTTACATTCAGGCTCCTCTCCACCTTAGGCTGGATGTAACACTCACACCCATAATCCCAGCAGTACTAAGAACCATAATCATAGCCTTGGATTACCCATAATCTCAGTGGATCATGAGTTAATCTCAAACTCTAGAAGTCCCTGCACCATAGCTACATAAGGCTTTGGGGGACAACTAGACACAAACATATATATATATATATATATATATATATATATATATATATATATATATATATATATGTTAAATTCATTCATACAGTTTTTCCTGGTAAATTGCATTTCAATAAACGTGACAAACAGGTAAACTGGTAATTCCTCTTTGGATGTGAGTCACCCTCCAACTACACTAGTTATCATTCAGAGAGCTCAGGAGCACAATGGTCAGAATTGGCGTGGCTGGCCTGACATGAAACTCCTTTTTACCAAGGATGACTTGTCTATTGGTAGATCTGCCAACCTTGGAGAGCAGCACTGAGTTCCTAGTATGGAAATATTCCCTGACCCCACCCTGTGGACCATCTCCTGGCAATGGGATTTCTTTAAACTATCTCACTCACAGAAGCAATAAACTGACTTGAGATATAAGAACAGTCTGCATATTCAACATGAGCTCTGATCGATCATTGTGCTGGAGTACTGGCTCAGCTGTTTGCTGGCTCTGTGAATTTAGCAAGGCGTCCCACCCATAAAGAGATAAATAATAATTGTACCTCATCTAGTTCTTGGTAAGGATCAAAATATTTGTAAGTCATCAACAGTATTTCATTTTCATCGTTAAAGTCCTTACTAATTTTTGGTAGGCTGTGTTGGAAATGTAATTTTAATTTAGTTTTTGGCATTGTACTTCTATAGTCTTACCTAGATAGCTTTTAGTGTCATTCTTCTTAAGAGATTCATAAGAGATTACTTTCAAATTAATTCATTTTATCTTTTGATTACTACTTATGACAGTTCTCTGATAGCTGGTTAACTTCTAGGAAAGCTATCATTACTGTACTCAGCATGATCCATCTAATCTCTTAGGAAATTAAAATCTTATTACACTGAAATATAAGCTCCTGAGAGGAGAAACGTCATCGTATCATATGTTAATCACTTACTTTGCATATCACCTAACATCTGTTACAAGCTCAATATAGTCAATATTTAGTGCACCAATTTATTTGGTAAACAACAGCTATCTCTGGTCTGCATCATGCCCAAATTCTCCCTTTAGAAAGAAAATTAACTAGTTTCCACTCTGACTACCATCATGGTTGTACCAGTATGCTCTCCTGCCAACAGTGGAAAAGGGTTCCTTTTCCCCCACAGCCTCTCCAGCATTTGTTATTCACTAACTTCTTGAGGACAGCCATTCTTTCTGGCATAACACTGTATCTCAGGGTTTTAATTTGCAACTCTTGAATGACCAATGATGGCAAACATTTTTATTATATTTATTTGCCATTTGTATCTCTTCTTTTTTTATTTTTTGCCTTTTTGAGACAGGGTCTCATGATGTAGTTAAGGCTGGCCTTGAGCTCACTTTTGTAGCCCAGGCTAGTCTCGAACTTGCACCGATCCTCCTGCCTCAGCCTCCTGAGTGCTGGGATTACAGGCGTGCGCCACCACGCCCGGCTGGATCTCTTCTTTGTGAAGTGTATATTCATCTCAGATGCCCATTTTGAGTTGGGTCTTTGAATATTGGTCACCTGAGTTTTTATAATTCTTTATATGTTCTCAGTAGCAATCAATAGAGCGTTAAAATCTCCCAAAATGATTATGCTACTGATCCTTAGAATTTTATGTCTGTTAAACTTGTCTTATATATTTGAGTGCTCCTACATTGGGTACATATATATTTAGAGCTGTTTTCTCTCTCTTTTGCAGTTTTTCCCTAACGAGTACGTAGTGACCTTCTTTATCTCTTTTAATCACATTTGGTTTGAAATTAAAATTGCCAGCAACCCAAATAGCTACCTCTGCTTTTTTTCTGGTTTCCTGTTGCATGGAATATTGTTTCCTATCCTGTTACATACAGTCAATTAATTTCTTTTTGAGTTAAATTTGTTTCTTTTATGCAGCATATTGTTGGACTTCGTTTCTTTGTCCACTTTGCCAGTCTGCTTCTTTCAGTTGCTAAATGAAGGCCATTTATGTTGACAGTTATAACTGATATGCATTTGCATATCTTTGTAATGTTGTTTTCCTACTGTAAGATCCCTACTTTTCCCCTTTAATTGCCTGCTCTACTTGGTAGTTCTCTTCTGATTTTGTTGAAGCCGTGGTCATTTTTATTTCTTTCTAAAATATCTGTCAGTATTCTCTGTAGGGTTGGTTTGATTGTTATGAATTTCTTCAGCTGTTGTTTATCAGGAAAGTATCTAATCTCTCCACTAAATTGATAGATGTTCAGGATACATCAATTAAGTTGAAAGTTATTTTCTTTCAGGGCCTCAAATATCTCACTCCAAGCTCTTCTTGATTTGACAGTCTATGTCTTGGTTAGCTGTATACCAGATTCTTTTCTCATGCTTTGGAAATTTTCTGCTACCATTTTTTTTAAAAGAATTTATTTATTTATTTATTTATTTATTTATTTATTTATTCTTGTTTCAGAACTTTTGTTTGCTTATTTCTTTTTTATGGCCAGCTCAGCCTGCCCTGAGGGCAGGACTGGCGCAGCATGTGGTGCCGGGGATAGAACCATGGTCCCTGCAGCCGCCTACAGGCGCTTTAGACCACTGAGCCATCCTGCCGGGCCCACTGCTACCATTTTTGCAAATACTCTTTTTACGACTTTTGTGCTATCTCCAGCTGCTTCATTGATACCTATTGGTTTTATATTATTTTTATTTGCATTATCTTTCAGCTATGGCATTGTTATTTTCTGGTTTCTCATTATTTTTAAGAGATGTTTCCTTTTGTGTTCACTAGCTAAAATGCTATATTCAAAGTCTTACATTCAAACTTCTGTTTCATTCAAGTAGTTTTGGCATCTTTCAATGAATTCTTGGTGTTCTAGATCTGTTTGAATCTGCTTCATGAATTCTAATTCTTTCTTATATTGCTCATGAAACATTTACATCATTTTCCTACTGCCCTCTATATTTTTATGTGTGTCTTCCTTAGATGTACCAAACAATTCTTTCATGATTGTTGTTACTTCTTTTTTTTTTTTAACTTGACAGATGTTTCTGATCTGATTTCCTTCATACCTGATGGAGTTGTTCCTTTACTTTAGTTATTATTACCTCAGAAATTCCAGGTGTGTGACTTCCAAGTACTTCTACAATCTTGATCCTGGGACTTGTTTTGGTGAGGAGGGATCAGAAATTGCCTTTCGCTACTTCTTTTTTATTTTTTGTGGTGATAGTGGATGGGAGAGGTGTAGGTAAGCAAGACAGTCAGGAAGGGCAGGGTTGGCTCATGAAAGTTCCTGCTGTGTGGGATTTATTTGGTTTTTACCTCATGAAGGAGAGGAGAGCAAGCCACAGTTAAAGAAGAATCCAGCGATGATGAGCACAGGCCAAAGTTGTGTCACACTCTGTTGATGGTGGATTGGCACAGGATAGTGCTCCTCAAGGCTCCTACAAGTCACTGTGGCAGTTACATGTCTTGGTAGTCTTCAAGGAAAGGAGGGGCAGCCAAACTTAGAGAACTCTGGGGAGTTTTGTAACGTTTTAAAGCCAGTTTTGCACATTTGTGTCTGGTAGCCTAAACAACTACTATGCAAATATTATCGTTCAATGCAGCAATCATGTGTAAATTCCTATTTCTTTGTTTAATGGAATTTTGTATCATTTCTAATGCTTTTTTCCACTATTTTGTATTTTTCAAATAAAAATAAAAATAAAGAATAAAATTAAGGCTGCAAGATTAAAATCTGCATTATATATATGTACACACACACATATATATGTATATATATATATATATATATATATATATATATATTTGTATACTTGTGTCAAAAATGACTTCCTGTTGAGTACACTGATGACAATTTTTTTCTATTTATAGAATTTAATTCTTTTTTGTTTATATATTTATTTTTTTTACAATAATCCATACATTGCATATTGTTGTCTTTGTCAAAGTTGTTCGGGGTCGAAGATAGAGATGTGATTTCTTGTCTAAACATCATTAGCACTGATGTTTCTTTTCATTGCACAAAGAGAAAGTAGCTGTATTTATAGTCCAATAGTCCATGACAATAGTAGATTATCATCTCCTCTGGCATTATCAGAAGCTGTTGACTTGCACTTTTTATAACTCAGCATATTAATATGGCTTTCCTTTTTATACCTTGTGGTTAGATTTTTCTGATGGATGGTTAAGACCAAGATAAAGCAAGACCTATATTACAAAAAACATATAACTTTTGTATCTGACAAAGTCAGTCAGGTACCCTCAGGGTTTACCCTGAAACCATGTACTGCAATTTGCAGAACTTTTGTCAGTGCCAGCCTTCTGGATGAATCACAGCCATTTCTTGACCAATTTACTCTCTGTGAAAACTTGAGAGGATGTTTTCTTTCTAGGTGGCTCTTCTTAGGCACACTGTACACCGTCCATCATTTTCCTCTGTGGCCCCATAATCTCCTTGAACAGGAAACTTGGGACTCCACTGAGTTGTAGGCCCTTACATTACAGGTTCTTTTATGTCCTGTGTCCTCACTGACCCTGAAGGGCTAGAGCCAAAATATAGGATATTCTTGTATCCCTTCTTTTTCTCTAATTATTTGGTCTGCCAACTTAAGTTGTTAAGCCTCCAGAAGAGAAGCTAAATGATATTATTACCTATAACCTAGGCACTTGGGCTTAACATCACTGTCTTTCTGAGTATTAAACACCTTGGACATAACATCCAACAGGTATTTTCCATCAATTGTTGATATTCTAAACTTTAGATCTCTATAGAATGAGAAAAAAAGTTGTGCATTGCTACACAGAGACTTAGGAACTTAACCGTTTACAAAATTGTAGTGGTACACTTCTATGGCTTTTTTTCCTTGTCTCATATTCTCTTTTATTACATTTTTTCTTTCTTTCTTTTTGATTTTTAAGCAAATATTTACTTGAGAGAGAGCACAGCAATGATTGATATGACATTAGAAGTAGTGCTTAATTAGAAGACCAGAGTGATAGATATTTAAGCATGGCTTTAGTATTACACATTGCTATCCTCAGGTCATTTGCTTAGTTCACAGATATCACTATATACAATTAGTCAGGGTGCAAATTCTACCAATTACCTACTAGTTTCAAAAACCTGTTCTTTATCTTTATTTTGTTTGTCTGTAAGCATTTTATACAAAGTGTTCATTGGTGTGAGGGTGAAGCAGAAGTCTCTATTTTCACTTTTCTCTGGCAGCAACTTTTAGCCCAAGTGGGGTTTTTGTAAGATCCTTTGTCTGTGCCACTCTTCTTCCTCCACACAGCGGACACAATCACCAGGTGCATTTGGAGAACAACAGAGCTCTTATTCATAACCTCACAGCACACACCAGTACTTCTTAGAGTCTTTCTTGGCAGTTGCTTCATCCTCCTGCTTCTATACTGCCTTGTTGGCATCTTAGCACCAGATCTGGATCTACCAATTTCAAACTTGTCCTTGTGGGTGTGGCTTGGGTCTGGCTTCTATGCTCTATTTCTTCCTGCTGCAGCTCTTGGAGATGAACTTACTGTACCAGTCTGGTAAGATGATCTGCTCTTGGGTCAGCCGGATGGGTCCTGTCTCTAGCCTCTCTGCAGGGAGTTCTAACACGGTTTTCCACACTGGGCCTGTATGCCAGGCCTGATTGCTTCATCTAATGAGTTTCTAGTGGGCTGCATGTGGTTTCACTCACATACTGGGCCTTGTTGCTGGGTCTAATGAATTTCTGGTGGGCCCAGGGCAATCTCACTCCTTGATCACAACTTTGGAATTGTATTGGCATAAATACAGGTAGCTGCAGAGATGCAAGTACTAAGAAACTACTTTTATTTCTTTAATCTATTGCAAAGTGGCAACAAGCCAATGATGACTGACCATAATTTCTATAGAAATTTCTATTGTATATATTTCTATTGTATATATTCTATATACAATTTTCTATAGAGATTGTCAGACTATTTTGCCTACAGTATTATAGTGCTTTAATGATGTTTCAAATCAAAATCAGTCCATTTCTGTCTCTACTATTCCTGTTTTTCTTTTATTTCTTGTCCCTTCCTGATGTTAATGGAATTATATCCAGTGCTTAACTTTCATACTAGATGACAAAACCCAGTTTTAAAATCTAGCCACAAATTAATCTAAAAGTTCTGGATTAAATATCCTGTTGAAAAACATAATTGAAATATTAATTCTGTAGAAATATTGGACCAAAGAAAATATATTGATTTGAAAGCTATATAAAATAAGAAAAATGTTTATTTTTATAGAGTGAAAAGTGAAAGAGAGAGAAAAGGTCACATAAAGTAGTTTGAGGAAGCGAGTATTTGTGGAATTAGTTTATATACTGTAAATTATAAGAAACAATAGGCAGTCAGGTTGTGTCCATACCTATCTGTCTGGGTATTGACTTAGGAAGATTTTTCCTGTCTCTCCACAACATCAACAGTGAATGATGTGTGGCGAAAGTGTTTATTACTTCATGTAATGAAAGAGGGAAACACAACTGAAATTCAAAGTGAGGAGATGTAATATAATACATTGTAACACATAATATACTTAATATGTTAACATGCTACACTATATATAATTGCTTGGAAATTCTAATATCTTTCTGAAGAAGCATAGTATTATGGAAACGTGCTCTGTATAGCTTTGAAAATGGTACTGTCTATAACCACAAGAATCTCAGCAGGGAATATAATGTTAAGGATTATTCTGTGGAACAACTATCTCCTACTCTTCAGTGACAACAATTTGATGAAAGACAAGAAAAGTTAAAGATTTTTACAGATTAGAGGAAAGCAAGAAACATACCAGCGATGTCAAATGTGTGACCCTAGGTTGGGTTCTGTGCCATTAGGAAAAGAAAGCACAGCATTGGGAAAATTGGCAAAAACTGAATTTAGACTATGATATAGTACTATAAGAAGTGTTGTCACTTATGTATAATCATTGTATCATTATTATGTTAGAATAAACCTTTGTTAATGGAAAATACACACCAAGTATTTGGAGGTGGGGAAGGATGGTGAATGTGAATAGCTCTTAAATGTTCAACACCCAAACCATGGGAGATATGTACTCATATTCATTCTGATGTTATACCCGTATCTTTATTAATATATAGAGAAGGAAGAAGTGAATAGTAAAAACAAATTCAATAAACTAGGAATGACTTAAAACTGTAAGTGACGAGCATATGGCGATTGTTTCTTTTGGAAACTTTTTCTGTAAGTTTAGGTATTTTAATACATTTTATAAATGAATAAAGTTGTACAGTTTTATTTAAGGGCTAGAGGTATATATGCAGAATAAAGCTGGCTATGAAGCAGGAAAATTAAGATGTGATATCTTCGTAACATTGTTTTCCTAGCTGGTCTTGAAATGGATTACTGCGAGCAGTGACATTTCCCGAGACACAACAAAGTAACTCCGTGCCAACATTTTAAAAGTATTCCCCAAAGATAGGTCTACATTATCCTTAAATTGTTAAAATTCAGTTTCAAAGCACTAAAAATACCTGACTTCTACCTTGACCAACTTATCAACAGCTAGATTTAATCTTTCACTTTCTGAAATGTGGGGCTTACAGGGCTATTGAGCCAACTTAAATTGTTGTGACAGGTTGAACTTAGCTTGAAGTTTACTTAGTGCTGCTCATTCACCTAGTTTCACACATCTCCACCTGTTGATTTCTGATCAAGGCAGCACTCTTTTATAGCAAAGTGTGAGGAAATGTTCCTAAAAATTCCCTTTCATCATAATGTTTCTTTGCCCTGTTTCTTCCCAGTCCTCTCCCTATTACCCTCCTTCTGAGCTTGTGCTCATGTGAGGCCATGCTGCTTGGTTTTATATGCAGGTGAAAGTATATTCGAAGTATGACCATCACTCCGTGTTTTTTCCCCTTGTTCCTTTGGGAATTGTGTGCACACCCCTTTGACCCTTGGCTGTGTCCCTGAGATGTTGTAGCCTTTGCAGTTAAGAGTAACTGACAGTAGAATGCACTTTGTTTTATATATTTAAAAAATGGGCCCCATTGTGTAGCCAACCTTCATGAACTTCCATTTATTTCAATGGCAAATGAACATTTATGTGAGAAAGAAATATTGCACTCAATGGGAAATGCAATCCATGTGTGTGTATTTCATATTCAGGCAGATCTTTCTTAGCCCTTAGTACTTTTAGTCATGGCATGAATACATGACTTATCAGAAAATTATATTTGAAGATAATCTTTCCTTGTATTTATGGAAAGAGATAATAAAAGTTAAATGTTTTTTACAGGTAAATATAATTTTTAATTCTAGGCCCCCAGAAGACACTTGCAACCTTTTATGTGATTTCCCTTTCAAGTTAAAAAAGATACTTATTACATAAAGTCAAGAGTCAGAGGTTAAGAACAGAAGATGAAGGTCACATCAGTGCCATATGGAATCATTATCATGAATCTCCCATCTTTCTCTGCTCTGTCTTTCTGCTTTAATCTTGCCTTGCTCAGCAAACGACTACAACACTAAGGTTCAGGAATGCCTGCTTTCTGGGGTCTGAAAGTGATCTAATACGCTTATTCAAGGTATTTCTAAGTCAGAGGACAGAATATTGGAGACTGACTTTTGCAGTAAATTTGTGTTTCCCCTGGAGAGATGGGGTGGTAGGAGGTGAAATTACATTGCTCAGTTGTCATTACAATAAGTCCCCAGTATGCAAACAGAAGTGTTCCATTTCTGAAGGGTGTTTGTAAGGGGGACCGTTTGTCTGGGTTCTTTGCTGGAGACAGAATGCTAACTAGGTTTACAGAGGCCTCTTCCCACTCATTTCTTTCTTACAAAGCACTGATATCTTTCCAGTAATTTTTAAAAGTCTATGTCTAGTACATTGGACCTTAAGGAGCACAGTAACTCCAGTTCTTGCCGACCTAACCGTTGGCACACCTCCTGCCACTGAACATGATCACAGTAGGGCAGACACTAAGACCAACATATCTAGGATTGTAAAGAAGTCTTTGTTAAGTGGATGGCCTTAAGGGATCTAGTCAACACTCAAAGCTCCATGCAAGAGCAAGCACAGACCTTGGTAACGAAAATAGACAGTGGCTGCTCATGTCCCTAGGACCTGTAAGGCATGCATTATTGATATCAAAATATTTGAATTTTTAAGACTTTTGGATTGTTGGTGTTCTTCTTTTTTATTATTATTCCTTTTTACCTAGGGGCTGATTAAAAGTAAGTGGTGATTTGGGAAAAAAATCCACAAAGATGGTTACTTACGTTTATGTAATTCTTTTATTTGTATTGTAGCAAAAATTCAAACATCCTTATAGATCAGTCACAGAAAAGTAAAGAGAAAATTGATCATTTCTGTGGTAGGTGTGATGCTAAGTGGTACTGGCAGAAAAGGCAATGCAGTTCTCTCAAGAGCCTTAGCATACAGAATTCTTTCTCGCAGAGTAAGGAGAGAAAGCACACTAGATGCAACTTACCTACAGACGTACACCTAGGGAGTGGAGGAGGGCAACGTGTGCTCAAATGTGGTACACATTTTCCTATACCTGACAATGTTGTTTTGAGAACAACAGACTCTAAGACTGTGTGGTGAACCTGCGGTACAGAAGCATGGTCAGTTATTGTTATCAGTGAAAGGCCTGAAAAGTTCACCTTCATGGCATAAGGTACAATCCACTTATGACAATTTGTTAGGTCATGAATGCTGTATTATTTTTAGGTTTTCTACAGAAGCCTTATTTCTTAAACATTGTATTCACCTGTGTTTATAAGTATAAAATGGGGCATGAGACAAAGTCATATGTTGTTTATGTTGCACAGACATAGACAAACTTGATGTTGTTAGAAAAACAGGCGTACTACTAAGAAGCGCTCCCTGGAAGACTTCAGTACTATTTTTAGCTGTTCATGCTACTGTCAATGTGAAAATTATAAAACTAAATTATAGGTCCCTCATTTTTTCTTATGGGGTAATTTTATAACTCTCAAAAGGTTATATTTGACATTTCCCACATCTACAAGCATGCGTGGATGGTAAAGTTTATGTTTTCCCTCAGTAGCTAGAAAGTCAAAAGCGTAATGATTTTTGTTGTGAAGTTCTCAAAATAAATACATTGACAAAATGAAAACAAGGAGATTCAAATCCCACAACACAGATAAAATGTGGCTCGTAACTGCCTTTAGTGAAAAAAAGAACTGGAGAGTGGTGTAGCAGACTCACCATATGCTGCCGAGACCTCCTTCAGTCTAGAAGTTGCAATTTCTATTCCACTGCAAATCCCCGAACTGCTACTGAGGAGTCAGTCTGGTTAATTCAGGTTCTAAGCCTCTTTATGGTTTCTTCTCTTTCTTTCACATGGAATTTCTAGAAAAGCAAAATACCAGGACAGGTGCAAGGGCATCAGTCAAGTGGAAGGACAATTAAAGAAGGCATACAACTGTGGTTAAATGTTTAATAGATAGATGACCCATTAAGTGCCATGGGCACTTATATACTGCCCATGACAACTCAGTAAACTATGACAGTTTTTTTTATGAAAAATAGAATTCTGTAAAATGATAGAGAAAACAGAGCATGACTCATAGCACACCCCTATGACCTGGAAACAATGATGTGTACATTTAAGTAAAAAATATTTTCTTAAGGTAAATCTTTATGTTTAAGCACTATCAGTTTACTTCCTGGTAGAAATACATCTTGTAAACTACATGCTTGACAGAGGTTGAGACTCAGAGCAAGTGAGAAGCCATTGTAAATGATCCTCCTCTTCTAAAGCTAAGTCGTGTTTGTTGCCCCAAATAGCCCAGGGGCTTAGCATTAACAGTTCTTGATTTTTCAGTCCAGTGACAGTCAACCTTTCAGAGACTGAGCCCCCTCACTGCAACCCAAAACACATTTATTTAATCACAAAGTGCCAATATTACAGTTAAGCCTGAATGCTCGGCTACTGTGCTGATGCTGGGTCAACTTGCTTCATGTGCCCACGGAGAGGGCATTTATAGGATCACTGCCACTGTCTTAGTTTGTAGCATTGCTCTCTTCACACCCAGGCTTGTCTAACCCCCTTCCATAAAGGAAGACATCATGTTAATAAAATTGAACCCACTTTGCCTTGGGTCAAAGACTGAACACTGGCCTCTTCCCTGAAGTGGAAGGTGGAATTGTCGTGACAGCATGTCTTTCATTTCTTCTTTTCACTCTGTTTGCGACATTCTCATTAAGTTCCTTTAACATGCAGAGTTATAAAGGGCTAAACAGACTTAGACAATAGAACAAACACAGAGAAGAAAGAGAGACAATCAAAATACTAAAGTCAGATGTCCTTAGATGAATGAAGCTGCCAATGGCAGGTACATCTTGGGGGTAGAATGCTTGTTTCCAATTTTGATGTCATTGCTGAGAAAGATGGGACCCACTATCTAACACAGATATCTATATCATAAAAAGAAATGCGTGCATAGGTTCAAAACAAGTGAACTGTGTGGAACTAAAACTGGAGACTAGAATCAAAAACATGAAGACAAGTAATTGAAAGCACTCATGTGAAACACGAAATTTGTCAAGGATATCATTAATAGTTTAAATTAATGGTCCTTCATCTCTGGTGAAATTCTGCCACTCGTGGTTGTACCATTCACAAGATGATTCTGTGTGGTGTCCCCAAGAATATATTTTTCTGCCTCTGTCTCCTCGTTCCAGTTCTGTTGATTTTTCACAACAGTCCAGATCTTTCCAATCTCTTATATTCATATTGCCCTTTTCTATCAAATATGAGTTTACAACACATTTATATCTAGTCTCTAAAAGTAAAGGTCAACATAAAGCAAGCAAAGTAGACAAGAGAGTAACTCTCCTCTGAAAGCTGAATGGATTGTTCAGTGAGCTGTCCCCAGCCCTGGGGTAATGCCTGGTGCTGCAGTCTGCGAGCCCAGGCTTTGTCTCAGTGGAGCTGAATAACTTCTGCCTGGGCCTGCCACACGATTTCTCAGCTCAGAGTTACTTTTGAATGACACTCTGTCATTATGCTATATTTAGGCAATGAAAGTTGTAATTAGCTTTGTTCTGCTGCAAACTTGTCCGGCCTCACAGGCAATATAAAAGGTAATAAAAGAGGTAGGCAGATAGAAAAAGACAAGGAAACCTCATATGCATGAAAACTTCATGATTCCCAAACTGAAGAAAGAGCAAAAGAAAAGGAACTTCTATAGTTTCAAGAGCTAAGAAAGAATGCTGTCAGTAAAAGTAGTGAAAGCAGACACATCTAGGTGTGACCTGATAACAGTAGAATTTCACAATTTCACTTTTTTTCCTCAGCCACAAAAGAGTCTTTTCTGTAGCTAGATAATATTTCATGAAGCTGTTTTACTAATGTAGCATTGCACATTCCTTTGAGAAGCCAGCCTTCTGTAGCAGGTGTACTTCTAGAATTCCATTATTTAGTATCATAGCATTATGCATTCTAGGTGTGTGGACTTGAGCCATTTGTTCTAACACGGTCTTGTGTATTTGGAGAAATATGTGCAACTCATAAAAAAAAGTCAGGAAATATATATAAAACCGTGAAACCCATGATGGAAAAACCATGACAGTGTTTGACGAATCCACTTCCATTCTCCAACTTAGTTGGTTGTAAGTTCCCTGAAGAAGAGACCTTCTGTTACATCTGTCATATATTGTAGCTAAAAATGGGCCACTGTATGCTAATAGCAAATGCCCACTATGCCATCAAGGGGATGCATGTAGGGAAAAAGTCTGCTTCCTCTAGACCCATCCTAAACATATTTTCATATGCTCTTTCTTATTGTCAACTGTTAATCGTTTTCTCTTTTGACAGCGTGTCTGGCTTGGGAGATGCCTTTATGTTAGTCAGTACTCTTCAATGAATAATGATGCTACTGAAAAGAATACGTGGCAAAACCTCAAGAAAGATTTTTCAAAAAAAGAATAAACATGATGTTAGGTATCTGGAGTTGAAAACAAGGAGAGTAAAAAAAAAAAAAAGGAAAGTAGATTCGCTCAGTATGTAAATTGGGCATAATATGGAGAAGTGATTCTAAAGTCTTCATGAGAGTAAATGTTGTTGGCTATATTGTCTTACTGTCTCAAGGAATGTGTCCCCTCGCCTCCTCTATTCTCTCTGCTTTCCCCTTATCTTTCATCCTTCCTTCTTAGTCAGCTGTCCTTCTCTTTCTCCTGCCCTCCTCCTTTTCTCCTTCTCCATCTTCTGCCTCCTCTTCTTCTCTTGTTTATTATCTTTCTTTTTTTTCTCCTCCCTCCCCCTTCCTTTCTTTCTTTCTCTCTCCACTTTATTAGCTTGGTATGAATTTATTTTATGCATCCTCAAAATCTCTGGAACTGTTGTGATAAGACCTGCGATCATGACTTTAAGACTGAAAAGAATGCTCCTTAGGGAAATGTTGAAAGTGTGAGAGAGAGGAAAGTGGGCTGGAGAACACTTTTTTTTTGTTTCCGGGTACCAGGGATTGAACTCAGGACCTTGTGTTTGCCAGGCAAGCACTTATTCCGCTGAGCTATCTACCTAGCCCCACTGGGCTGGAGGAGAGAGTGCACTTGCTGTGCTATTCTCTTAACATAGTGTCAGCTCTGCAACTTACATGCTGTTCTCTGAGACAGCCATTCATCCTGCGTCACCCTAACTCAGAATTCATCATCGTACATGCATTTGCTTTAGGAGCACGAAAAGACTGTAACAACTCTGTTAAAGCAGTTCTGTGCCACACACAGGAACCTCTTGTATAGATGACACTAATGAACATTTCCTACCAAAATCCAAGGAAAATCAAATTTTGACATGAGAGAGCTGCCTGGAAAGTCTTATTATCAGGCTTAAAACAATTAAAATCAACCTTGAAATTGAATCTTGCTGTAATCATGAATATTAGCTTGCTTTCTCTCCTTTTAAACACAAACCTATCACAGGTGCTTCTAATTAGATGTAAGTCGTGACAGTGGGCCAGTTTGACTAAATCCAGATCCCAGTCAGGAGTAAGGGGAAAACAGTTTCAGCTGCCTTCTTAAAAAATGGAATCTATATTGAGAAAGTTGGAGGAAGTGACACCTACGGTGAGACACAGCTTGAGCAAAATGGTGTAAAACACCTAATGCCCACTTCTTGCCCTTCACATTAAATTTAGAGGTTTTTAGCACTTGTATGTTATAGAGCTGACTTCTATCTCCTTAGCATACTGGAGGAACAAAAATACAACACAACACACAGAGCAAAACAAGAAGGTATGTATGTATGATAACCGCACTGCCCACCCTTTTTATCATTTTATTAGGACAGTTGAATAGCTATTTGAAAATCTCATCGAGTCCATTCCTAGATAACTTGTTGATTTCATAAAATTGAGTTCTATTTCATTTGGAGGAATTCACAAAAGGAGAAAGTATTTTTTTCAAGTATGTTTCTAAAAATCAATAGGTCAGTGAATCCTGTATTACTCAACTTGTGTGTTACAATGACATATTTTCTTAGTCATGTTTCTATCTTTAATTTGAGTAGTGTTCTGTGGTGTACCCATAGTCCTCTCAAGTAGGAAACATCCAGATATGCTCATGTAGGTCACTTGTGGGTGCTCTGAGCAATCTCTGTGTTTTGCAGCAGAACCGGTGCTTACAGTTGTGTGTCTGCCCTAGGACCCACACTTAATGCCACAGCCAATGTTGGAGGTTCAACACACACACACACACACACACACACACACACACACACACACACACACATCTCTTAGCAGGCTTTCCCTCTTCCCCAGCAAGGAAAAAGGGTCAATTTTCTAAACCAAAGAAGTCAGTTGCTGCATCCTACTCAAAAGTCAGTTTTCACAAACTCAGCCAGAAAGGAAAAAAGAAGGATTTGCCTATATAATCATTTACTTTATTTTCCCTTATCTGAACATGGAATTATCAAAAAATCTGAACATTGAAATGTGCTTCTCACAAATATGTTGAGGTAGGTTATAGTAGCCACTGAAAAGCTATCACTTTGTAGTCACTCGTCATCACCGGAGTATGGATATCCTTGGCTGGTCCACTCAAACTACACTGGTAAGTAGGTTAAAAGCAGTAAAGGGAGAATATTCCAGGAGTCTCTATGTATTGTTGTGAATATACTAGAAACACACACTTGACTACTTATGGCAATCTATTATCACTTTCTGTGTACCAGTCCATACAATACAGGGGGAAAGAGCTATAGTATAAGCACATGGTCTATAACACAACACCTTTTATGAAATATGTCTTCACCACTAACATTGTGTGATTATCATCACAGCTATCATTTTCCCTAGATATAATTATTTATTTATTTTATATTTTAAAGAAAATAAAAATATTAAAATATTAGAAATGATACAGAATTTCACTAAACAGGATTTAGCAATAGTTCTTATGTTGTGCACTGTTGTCTTCCACTTAGTTGCTCAGACTATCAGATGGAAAAATTGTTCAAAGAGAAGGAACAATGGGGTGGGAAAGGGAGAAGAGACAAAAGAAAGAAAAAATAGTTTACATAATTGTACTGCTGATTTCTACTGGTCTATTCGAAAGAACAATTAGTTCTTTCCTTTCCTTCAGTTAGGTTTTTCCTTCTTTTTATATTTTTGATCAACTTTGCATGCTTATACCACAGCTATCATTATTATTTTATGTCATACAAAACAGTTTAAATTCCGAGTATGGGGTCCCCATGGGATGGCTCAGTGGTCTAAGGTGCCCGGTTGGGAAGGCTTGGGCGGCTTCAGGGACCGCGGTTCGATCCCCGGCACCACATGCTGCGCCAGCCCTGCCCTCCTGGTGGGCTGAGCCGGCCATAAAAATGAGTGAATAAACAAACAAAGATTCTGAAACAAGAAAAAAAAAAAAATTCTTTAAAAAAATAATAAAATAAATTCAGAGTATGTAGAAAAAATGCCTAGATATTTTATTAGAAGATATTTTTCCTGAATTAGAAAAATTAAAACATAAAGAATATCAAGTTAAAATAAATACACCAGCACCTTATCAATGCAGGGTAGTTGAAAACATCAGCAGCTCAAATTGACCTCAAGTGTATGCTACTGAAAGGACTTTTCAACTCTTGCTAATTGCATACATAAAGTGATTTTCCATATCAATACTAAAATGACCACTTTTTATTGGTGGTTAGATTACCAATGAAAACTCACATCTAGTAGGAAAAAAGACCAATCTCTACCTTTAACTTACAGTGACAAAATAAATATTATGCTTTTGTTAGACTGGGGGAATGCCTTTGGTTCTAGTAGTGGATCCACTGATAATGAAAGGGGACTTGGAGAGAATACCAGTGTTAAAAGGTAACAACATCATCCACTTTGTTTACATCACCAGCAATCTAAGGAATGTCTGTGTTCTGGAGTTGTCATGAAGGATCTGGCAGCTTATCTTGCAGAGCTTTTTCAGTTCTGGGCAAGTGGTTTATATATAGAAGAAGTAATTGCTCTTGAGCATCTGTAGGATCTAAAGAATTCTGCAAGTAAAAGTCATGTCTTAAGTTTCAGAAAGTAGTGCTGGGCGTGGTGGCGCACGCCTGTAATCCCAGCACTTGGGAGGCTGAGGCAGGAGGATCGGGTCGAGTTCGAGACCAGCCTGGGCTACAAAAGTGAGCTCAAGGCCAGCCTGAACTGAATAGTGAGACCCTGTCTCAAAAAGCCAAAATAATAATAATAATAATAATAACAATAATAATAATAATAATAATAATAATAATAATAATAATAAGTTTCAGAAAGAAATTATTTTGAGCAAACTTAGTTCTTACCCCCATTCTGGAGGCCATGGCAGATCTGCAGTACACCCCAGAAGAAATGTGGGTGCACTGTTTACTTCATGCCCATACCTCCAGGGGTTTCATCCAGTCCTGTCCATAGAAAATAAGACAAAATTTCAAGCAGTGATTTTTGAACAGAAATTTCAGCTAGAAGTTTTAGAGAACTAATGCATAATAAAATACTTGGATAACTTTTGTTTTCTTTTTTACTTCTTCACCCTGTCTTCGATTGTCTTTGTTCTTTCTGCTGGCTGTCACCTGTTTGATTTTGTTGCCTATCTTTTGAGCGACAGTGGCTACAAAAGTTGTGAGGCCATCTAGAAGTTTTTGTTATCCTCATCACTCACTGAAAGCTTTGGCTAAGGGTTCTCTCACTTGGGGAGCAGGACTCCTGCTGCACCACAAGCTAGAACATTATGCCCAGTAACACAATGTCCCCCAGATTCAGTGGATATCCATTCTGTTGTCTGTGGAGTGCTCTGTTAAAGTCTATTGTTTTTTTTTTTTTTTTTAATGTACTTAATACAGAGTCTCACTGCACAGACTGGACTGGCAATGATTTTTCCTGTTTTTCAGCCTCCCAAGTGCTGGGGTTACAGGTGAGCACCACCACGCCCAGTCTCCATCACTGTCTCAGTAGAACCCGGGGGGAGGGGCGTGTGCCCGCACAGCAGGCTGGGCGTTGCACCCCAGTCCCTGCACCTGCTTAAGCAAGCGCTTTAATCCACTGAGCTATCTGGCCGGTCCCTAAAATCTACTCTTGTGGTCCAGAGAGTGCACCTGCCTTTCAATCACACCAGCTCAGCATTCTCTTCGCTTAGGCTGGGGCTCACTCCTGGAGTGCTTTCTCCCTGGCTTTTCCTGTGCTTTCCAGCAATGAGCTGGAGAAGATGATTCAGCTTGGCAGCACAATCCTATAGCTACTTTCAATTTTACATAAGTGATTTTTAAAAAGTGATTGTTTTTTTGGTTTCTATACTTCAATTTTTTATGAGGTCATCTGAAACACTGTGTTACTTATTTTTATCTTCAAACTGCAAGAAACAAATTCCACACCATAGTTAACAAGGCAGGAGCCCTGAACACAATGCTTATGTCCTCATTCCCACGTTGGTGAGGATGTCAAAATTTTGAGCTGTGATGAAATTTAGGTTCCATACAACACCCTCTTCTCTGGGCCTCATTTTTCTCCTTTGTAGTGACAGTGGTTAGCAGACATTCTCTCCAAGATTTTTTTTTCACTTCTGTTGTGTTATAACCTACAGTTGAAGTATGTGCATTTCATCTGTATTTCTTTTGAAAGATAGGCAACTCGAGAATATTTCAACATGAAGGTTTTTCTGCAGTTGATACAACTTTTTAAAGTGTGTAAACATCCTCAGTGGTAAGATGATCCTAACAGTGAAGCATGAAGGCCGTGGGATGGGCGCAGTAGGTTCCTGGAATGTTCTTCATCCTCGAAGTGCTGTGGATGGATAGTGGGGATGAGGAGGCCTGGTGACAACACACACCACAGCACTAGACCCTGATACTCTGTCAAGGTGGGGGATGGGAGAAGCAGTGGGATGCATAGGTCACCTGTGTCTTATTTGCATAATGTCCTTGCTCTCTGGGAGGTGGAGCATTTCCCAGGAAGGACTTTAGCAGATTTCTAAACTGACTTTCAGGCTGCTGGTCTTCTTTGTGAGGTCTGTCCTCCAGCAATATTTAGAATGACTCAGGTGCACCTTCTGAACTATCAAATTCAATGAAAAACTATGAGGATCCCAGTTTTGAAGAGTATCTTAATTCCATGATGGAAGATCCTTTCTTTCTGAAGGGCCAGAGCCTGGAAGAGCAGGATACTGAGGAAAATTAAAGGCAGGGGTTGGAGACAACAGCATACCTTGACTTCTTGTCATTTCATTTCTCTTTTAGGTACAGACACAGTTCAGCCACTTCCCTTCTGTTCCCATGACCTGTGCCTGTCCCTGAGTCATAGTTACAACCAGAACTTTATACCTACTATGAAAAAGGAGAGAAGGAAAGTGAGGCCCCCCCATATTCTCATTTATGTAAAAGCCAGTTGGAAAGAAGTCTCCTCTTGCTATCAGATAAGTAGATGGCAAATTATCTCAACAGCTGATCTGATAGGAAAACTTGACAATTAGGAAGGGAGGATGAAAGAATATGTCCCTGAGTTCTCAAGCAAACTGATTTTGTAGCTATTGTGATTGTGGCAGGAAGGACCTCAAGCCAACTTTGATAACTGTAGAAGAACAAGCATCATTCTTCCTTGTAGATATTTTGCCAAAACAGAACAGAATGCTGAAGTCACTAGCACCACATGGGATGGTTCTTGCTCCCCTCAAGCAGCTCAGATTCTACTTGTCAGGGTGGGCGTTCAGGCTCATGCTAGAGTTTATGTTTGCTGAGGGTTAAATTATATTTTCAACATGCTATAAATTTTTACGGGAAAGCAAATAACAAACTTTGCACTCAAAGAACTGAATTATATAATTGACTGCAAGTAATCAGTGAATAAATAATATGCCCAGAATCTGATGTAACAATAAGAGAGAACTGAAATCTATTTTATTTATTTTTTTTTTCAGGTTTATATATTTTTATTTTGGGAAAAGCTACTTGTACACTAGATGCCATACCTAAACATCCATCATTCAACTCAAAGTCACAAAGATTTGCCTGCAATTTCTTCTAAAAGTTTTACAATTTTAGCTCTTACATTTAAGTTTCTTTTTTTTTAATTTTTCTTTTTCTTTTTTTTTCAATTTTTTTATTGTTTAAATTTAACAATGGTTATATTACATATTTTCATCATCAGATCAGTTTAAATTAATACATATAGGTATATAAGATTGATCAAACAATTAAACATTAACCTTTCTAAATCCGCATTACTTTTTTTTTTCTTTTTCCCCTTCTTTTCTTTGAAAGTTGACATATTGCATATTGTCCTCACAATCATTCTATAGAGTGCAGTGTGTGGGCATGACCCACCTCCCTATTGATGTTGCATAGAAAAAAGAAAGAAAAAAAAAAAGGAAAGAATATACTTCTCTTTGGACTAAGAGGGAGCAGATACATACACAGTCAAAGGTTTTGCAATTGCAGTGTGCCACCAGTGAAGCTTGTGATGTTGGAGGCTATTGAATCTACGCCTCCTAAAGCTCATCTCACCGATCTATTTTAAATGATACAAAAATCATATAAAGAACTAAAAGGATCAAGACCAATGATATCTTTTTCAAAAATAATTTTCAATGTAAAAGTTACCTGCTTAGTATCAAAAAGGAATTTTTAATGATATATCTGTGTACAAAATAAATGCTTAAAATCTTTTTTTTTTTTTCCAGTAATTTTCATTAGCCTTTTTAGGGTTAATCTGTAACCTCTCCGCCATGTAAATTTAAAAATCGACATGCTCTTTCTGGATTGTGCTTTCTAATTATGTGGGTGTCTCGGGTACTGCATATAATCTTAATAATGCTCAAATTTCCTATAAGCCATTTTAATAGAGAGTGATGCTTTGAAGATAAGGGAAAGGGATAATAACTCTCGGCAGTGTGGTTGTTCAGGAAGTCTCAATCCATCATAGGAACTGAAAATACTTAGAGGATTAAAGCAACTACAATGCACAGATGAAAATCCCTAGTTGGAAGCTGGTTTTTCTCACAATGCCTCTGGGCTGACTATTTCAACAACTGCCTTTCTTAACCATGAACTCTTCAAGCTGTGCAGAACAGAACAGTATACAGTATCTTTTAGTCTAATGAATCAAGCATTGAGATAAAGCATTATCCGTGCTAGACTCTTGGGTGGTACTCACGAGGAGTCTGTTGAGCATTAGCTTCTGGCCCCGTGGTTTTATTCCCCAAGTACTTGCCTTCTTGCCTTCTATGTCAGGACCCCGGCTCACTGCTGCCTCAGCAGAGAACACCATATACAGAGACAATGTTACAAGATCCGTAAATCCAACACACACACTCTTGGCATCCTGCTAACCTCTGCACTGCAGACTGTTACATCTGTTTGGGCTCAATGTACAATGGAACAGAGTGTCATTGGTGTGTTCTCTGAAATTCAGAATATTCCATTTCTTCCCTTTGTGTGATGCCAACATTAGCTTGTATCCACTGAGGAACATGGATCCCCGGAATTGTACTTTAAATAGAATCGTAGTTTCCCCAGCTTCAAAAAATTTGAAGGATGGCTTAACATTGTGAATGGGAAATGCTCATATATATTAGAAACTCATGAGAACCATGTTTAAATACAGAGCACTGGGTGGGATTAGAGCTCAGCGGTTGGAATTTTTGCTGAGCTTAGTATGCAAGCATCCCTGAGTTTAATTTGCAGCAACACCCTCACCCACCCATGTCCCTAATGCCCAAGTGTTCTTTGTCCTATTACTGATCTGAAAAGACTAACTGTACTGCTATTGATCAAAAGAGATTCACTACATTTGTTTTATGTCATTCTGTGTGCTCTGAAGTATTGCTTCTCCCAGGTTAGTTCATTAGTTCATTGGTTAGTATGGAGTATTCAGCAGACTATCATGCAGTAATAATTAACACTCAGCAATAACACTTGCCAGCGTTACTAAGTATGGTAGGATATGTGTCACAAATGGGAAAGGAACCTTTCAGGAGCTAATTACAAGCACCAAAGAGCAGAAGGTGAATGGAAGGAGAGTATGGAGAATCGGTACATAGAAAGCTATGTTTTCCTTTAGAAAAGATAGAGAGCTTGCTTAGGGGATGTTGAAAGTCTTTTCCTGTGGTGTGTGTGTGTGTGTGTGTGTGTGTGTGAGAGAGAGAGAGAGACAGGGGATTGGAACTAGGGCCTTCCCACTTTCCCATTGAGCTACATCCTGAACCTTTCAAAAAAAATTTTTTTAATTATGGAATAAAGTCTCACGAAATCTAATCCTCCTGCCTCAACTTCCCAGAGTGTTGGGATTACGGATGTGTACCACCAAGCCTGCCTTCTTGAGGTTTTCAAGACAGAAACTTGTCTAGGGCATTAGTTCCTTTCTTTTCACCCCAGTACATCTCTGAAATGACTGCTGGGCTGAAGGTCCACTTCATTCAGAAAGAGAGTCAGATTCTACCTGAGGCAGAAGTCTCTGTCATCGGCTACCCCAGGGGCCCACTGCCTTGGGCCTCCCCCAGCACGCTTCTCCCCCACTCCTTAAGCCATCAGCACTGAGTTGATGTGAAGCTCTGACAAGAGATTGCCATGTTGTGCGCGCGCTGTGGGTTCTGCCGCATTTTAGATTTTCTGGATCCTGCTTCTGAGCTGGTTCATGTAACCCTCTCAGTTTTCCACTGGTGCCTTAAATTTATCATTTTCATTTTTATTTTTGTAGGGGGTGTTGGGGACAGTGGTCAAAGAAATGCATATGTTCAATGGCTTCCCAAATGTGGAACTGGCCTCAACATGCAACTGGCTCCTTTACTCAGAATAATTTCTCAAGCCTTAGTATTTAGTTGGCATGGTCTGCAGCTTGATGGTCCTGCTACAAGAGCTCACCCAGGTCTGTGCTGTCAGGCCAGGCTGCATGTGAGTGAGGCAAATGTCATACATTATCCTATGTGGCACAAAGAGTTAAATTTGACCTAAAAGGAGCCCAGCAGCAGCTACTAGAACAGATGATACAGAGAAGTCACACATTAACCAGTGTGAATGTCAAAAAGACTCCATTAATGAGAGGAGAAGGAGGGCTGATGTTTTGCTTCAGTGGGGCTTGGAGACCTTGCATTCTGAATCATCTTCAGAAGTGACTGCATGCTGCAGGGCCCATGGGCCTCTGGCATCCAGTCCAGTGCCAGTGAAAGCAGTAAATTTTGAGTCAGTCAGAAAAATCACAAGCTTGTGAAGTTCCTCTTTTAAACTTATTCCAAAAGGAAGCAAAGACAATATAAATATACTATACAATATCCACTTTAATTTTAGTAATATAGTATATTATTTTATAATGTCTAGTAATATGAAACTAGTACATGTATAATAGAATAATATACTTTACAATGTAAATGCATAAATGCCAACTCAGTATTAAGTAATCTTTTATTTTAGATCTAACTATAATTGTTAATTTTAATGTTTTGAGTTCCACTTTGTAATACATTTATTTCATTTTTTTTATTTTTTTGTCTTTTTGAGACAGGGTCTTGCTATGCAGTTGAGGCTGGCCTCGAGCTCACTTTTGTAGCTCAGGCTGGTTTCGAACTCGCATCAATCCTCCTGCCTCAGCCTCCCGAGTGCTGGGATTACAGGCGTGCGCCACCATGCCCAGCTTGTAATACATTTATATGTATTGTTTGCTTCCTTATTCTGAAGCTTTCACTATGAAAAGGGAGCACTCCTACATGCGTGTTTCCACAGGGTAACTTTAAAGCAACAACTAAGATGCCACAGCACTATAAATGTCACAATTCTTTTCTCTCATAGTGTTATGCTCAATATTACATAAGAGAAAGGCATCGTCCCGGAGCACAGAACCACGTGAGCCAGTTGTCGGCTCATAGCCTCTCTCCTGTGAATCATATGTTCTTTATAGTTAGTTGTACATGAGGAACTCCTTGTCCTTATTTCTTAGAACAAACTGACCTTTACTATATTTGTTTTGATAATAGAGCAGAGCTTTCTCCTCTGTAACTTAATGTTTCCTTTCTCCACAATTCTATAGAATTTGTCTTTAGAGTGAAAGCAGTTTTGTCTCAGTATAAGATCAGAATTGTGGAGGGTAAAAAATTAGTATCCTAATGCACAACACCAGGAATGTCTTTGTTATTCACATGTGACTTGAACACAGGGCACTTGTGACTCCATGCATTGAACGACAGGCCATATACAGTAGGAGCTCCTGAAGAAGTCTGTGAATTCATCTCTAAAGTGTAAAAGGATGCTCAGATTACAGTGAAATGCAATTCAAGCCCCACAAATTTCTCAAGACACACATGTACATGGGGATGAGGGCAGAAAGAGGAGAGAGAAGATAGGTATAACCTGTAGCAGCTCGGAAGAGGGCGAGCTTGACATTTGTGATTACCTTGGTGAGGCCAAATGAAGAAGGTAATATACTCAGCATACATCTTAGCTGCTATTCTCATTGCCAAGGCAAAATATCTGACACTTAAAGAAGTAGTTTATTTAGCTCAAAGTCATAATTGACTGGCTTCAAGGCTGGGTGCCATGGCAGAAGGGCATGAGAGAAGACAAAGAGTTCATAGCAGACGAAAGGCAGAAAAACTACAAGGAATGCCCATAGCTCTTTCTTTCACTCACTTTCACTTTGTCTAGGCTACTTAGAGAAGGGAACACTCATGCCCTTAATCCCAGTGCCTTTGAGCCTAGCACTGGTTCATGAATCAACATCAGTGTCACACACCCCAGATCCAGGTGCCTCTGAAAAAGCCTCATTTGTAACTACATGGGTCTTTGGGGAGACATCTGGACAGTCTAGATATAACAGCATACATCACCTTTAAGTGACCGGTAAATTGATTAAATGCCCCCTCCAAATTGATCCGGAGGCTCATACAGATACTAGGAGTTTTAGTGAAGTTCAACGTTGGACTCTCCAAGATGTTACAGATATTACAAATGATGAGTCTTCTACACATGGAGCACAGTGGAGAACTATACAGCTTAATTTTAACATACTAGTCCAGAAAAGAGAATAGACTTCTAATTACACTAGAAGTGATCCCTAAATGGTCACAACAACTCACAATCTCCCCGCAGTCTATGTCAAGAACTTAAAAGGTCATTCTAAAGTTTGACTTCTGGACCCTAGACTCAAGCACAACAGGTCATTTGAGGTGACTCATGTAAGAGTGACTACATCCCTATTGATAAAAATAGGACTTCAGCCTCAGTTATTCGTCATGACCTCAATCATAATTCTGCCATCTCAGAACTAGTAGTGTGGGATATGACTGAGGACTGTAAGGGCTGCAGTCATCCAGGAAATTTGGAAAGGTAAAAATAGCACATGTATGGTGAGCACAAATGGTCAGAAGTCTGAAATACAGCACATGATGGCCATCCAAGAATGAATATCTTGAATACCATTCTTTCCTAAAAGATGCCAGCATAGCTTTCTAGATTACTTTTTGGGTATTGTAGAATTCTCATTGTGATTTGTTTATTTTTAAAAATCTTATTTATTTATTTGATATAGGGTCTCACTATGTAGCTTAGACTCAGTGCTTCTCCTGTTTCAGCAGCGCCAGCATTGGGATTACAGACATGCTCCACCACATCCTATTTCAGTGGCCCACATGGCATAAAGTACCAGGGATTGAACCTGGGACCTTCCTACCAGGCAGAGACTTAGATTGCTGAGCTATCTCCCCAGCCCAGACTGTGATATATTAAATCATTAGATATTTTAGATACTTTTGGAGGTTTGGATGATGAAGATGTTATCATGCTCTAATACCAGTTATTTAGACATTTAGAAGACTAATAAAAGTGCCATTCTTTAATTATAGAGTATGTGTCCTTCCAGCAAACTGATTGGTGGGAGAAGGAAAAGCCTTAGATATTTCCACAGTTGAATTTGTTTATTTCTAAATGTGTGCTGAGCTGGGATATAGCATTCTTTCAGTTTGCAGGACTGTTGGCAGAGTGTGCACTCATTTCTCAGTCTCACCATGTTCTTCTCACTAACGTCTTGATTTCAGTGTGCAGTGACACTAAGATGTCTTTGTACTTGACCTAACATTATATGAGACATTTGGAGTTTTCCAGTGATTTGACTCATTTAATGATATGGGTGGAAAGATGGGGGCAGCTAGAAACAAGGGTCCCCAACATGGATAATAGGCTAGTTATTGACATTTTTGAAGGTTATTTCTGGATGTTTTCCTTCTGCTGATGAAACAAAAACCAACAAGGGAAGTGATTCACTTCCTGGGCTTTCAGATGCCACCCTTCCAGGGATCTTCCGTTCCCAGGTGATTTCCTCTGGGGGATGTCTTTGGTTTAATATTTCTCATGCAATCTTTAAAGCAAACACAGAAAGTGATGTTGTAGGCCATCATCATGAGTAAACTACCTTGCTCCTTCCTAGGCCTGCTGGTAAACACTGCCTCCGTCCAAATGGTTAGGAGTGAGTGCCTATCTCTCCTCCCTAACCTTACACAATTAGATAACACTCCCCGAACACCGAAGACCTGCTCTTCAATAGGACACTTTGGAGATGTCACTTGTCTTGAGATAATGGTATTTACAAGTCTGGCTTGATCTGCTTTTGATATAGCAAGGCCGTGGGTGGTCAGTGTTTCCTGGAGTTTCAAACCTTATCAGTGTCAGCGTGGGTAAGATAAGGTGGGTTCTAAGTTTTTTGAAGTTTTTGATATGGACTGGCAAGGGAATTCTTTGTTGGAAAGGCTCCTGGTCCTTTGGATTCACTGAGCACTCAAAAGCCAGATCCTACAACTCAAGCGGCTTTATTAGGACAGAAAAGAACACAGGACAGTTCATGAACTCTTTCACTTAATTTTGAAAAAAAAGTTATTTAAGTTTCAAAAGCTAACATTTGATGACTTAGCTACACAAATTACTTCAAGGCTTCCAAGGTTTTACAGATAGCCTGTGTAATTTTCCACTTAATTTCTAAAATCACATAATTTTAAGTGCATGGAAAGAAGATATTTCTGTTGCCATAGATTTATGTAAGTTGCATGTAAATATTTATATATTATAGATTAAGACAATGTCTGCTTAAAATTAATTCTCACAATAATCACATTTCAAGTTGCAAAATCAGAAATGGAAGGTTGTTCTTGAGTATGTTTCACAAACTTCATTGGATGTAAGATGTTTCAAAAAGTTTTGGATCTGAGCTCCTCCATAAGTGAGAAAAGAATAAAAATAAAAGTAAAAATAAAAATAAGGCCACTAGGTATTGTTTCTGAATAGCTAATATAATTTAAAGATCACGAATCAGGGGAAACATCAGATTCAAGATTAGAAAGCAGGCCTTCTCTGAAATCATTGAAACTGAATTCCTAAGAAAAAGTTAACATTTCAAATTGGATAATACATAGAACAATGGGTCATATATTAAGGGAATTATTTTTTCTTACTATTTATGGAATAAATCAGATTAGCATATAGGAATTAGCATGCTGTAGAAATTAAAATCTTTGCTTCTTGTCAGGCACAGTTTGTATTTCCTTAAAAATATAATAGGATCAATTTTCTCCACATAAGGATTGGTGGGATAGTTTTCCCTTTCATAACACCAATAGTTTGTTCCCAAATTTTCTACTGTAAGGGCATATGGGGCTTCATTCTCAGCTCCAAGTATCAATATTAAAATGAAATGTAGAGTTTTTTTTTTTTTTTAAACCCAAGGACATATCCATTGACCTGCTTCTTTGATAAGAATCCAGTGTTAACCATGTAACAAACATACCTTTTAATTTTTCCTAAACTTCAACTTTTTCTTCTGCTTTATTTTAATCACCAGGAATTTAGAAAAAATGCCTGTTTATGCTAGTGGATGTGATCAAGTGAATAAATGAATGAACTAAAGATTTTGGGAATGAATGCAATGTGTTAGACATGTTGTAGCTTCTTTTCTATATTAGTTTTATTTGATATACACTATAATTGTCTGTAGTATACCCATAAAATTATACGTGAAATAACTTATCCAAGTTCACATAATCTAATTAAGGGCAAAACCATGATTCAAAATCAAGCCTATCCAAGTATCAGCCAACTTAGTCTTACCATCAATTCTATGAGATACAAATATTTTCTTGAAAATATAAAACAATATCCTTAATGCACACAATGGAATTGTTGCCAACCTTCTCGATGTGTTATTGGCCACTTGACCATTAAGGCGAGATAGAAGATGAACTGAAAAGTAAAATTGTTGACAAATGCTCACCATCATTTTAGTGAGAGTAGGAAGACACATGAATCATGTTATAATTCCACAAGTCACTTATAGTAAAATAAGAATTTTATTTATTTTTATTTTATTTTATTTTTGTCTTTTTGAGACAGGGTCTCGCTATGCAGTTGAGGCTGGCCTTCAGCTCACTTTTGTAGCCCAGGCTGGTCTCGAACTCACACCAATCCTCCTGCCTCAGCCTCCCAAGTGCTGGGATTACAGGCGTGTGCCACCACGCCCGGCTTAAAATAAGAATTTTAAATATCTCACTACCAACAAATATTAAAAGAACAGAAACAGAATATACACATAAAATATAGATTTTTGAGTTTTCAGAGTAAGGTAGAAATCTAAAACTTTCCATACATTGTTCTGTTTGCTAGATAGCTGTACAGGTAATTATAAGGCTGATCAAAAAAATTAAAAACTCTTGCAAATTGGAGGGAGACCAAAAGGGACAGGGAAAAGGAGGGTTGAAAACAGAATTAAAATATGTTATGTTCATGTGTTGGCTTCTGATGAGAAATGCAATAATGGCATACTGTGAGTATCTAATAATAAATAAAGTTAAAGAAAAGTTGAAAAATAAAAGTACAAATTAAGTACTATAATTTGACAGTGCTTAAGAAACCTCATTTCTACAGTGATTTAAACTTACCAGATAGCTAAATCCCAGCTCAGCCTTTAGTACCTACTTAGATATCATGCGCCTATATCTTGGGTGTCTGTCAAGTGTTCCTTTGTGTTCAGTTTGTGGTTAACTCAAATCCCTGCAATTGTCTTGCCTTCAGATCCCTCCTTCCTGCTTTCCTGTGTGGAGGATCTTATCTCATTTATGCTATCTGGGCCAGCTTTCCTCCTCACAACCTTCCCGTCCTTTATGGACTCTTAAATCTATTGCACATAGACATACGGACCATGTTCAATAAGTAGATCACTTAGGAATGTTGCATTGTGATGGTAAAATGGAATCGTAGTTGGAGATATTTTTTACTTCATGCTTATTATTTTGGAAAGTAGAGATTAGTACCCTAGAGGGTGGAAATCAAGCAAAAGTGGCCATCAGATTCAACCTTACTTTAATTCTATCTGTTTTTTTCTCTGAAAATATTCAAGATATCAAGCTTAGAAGAATTTTATTTCTAAAATTTACAATAGGATCCTATCGTATGCTGGTCTTGTGGATGTGTGCTTTTAGATTTCCACAGGATAAACTGAAGATGAGCACAGAATTGAAAATGTCTTCATAACTGGAGATGTCTTGTTTCTACATTGGCAGAAGGTAAGTCTCTTGCTTTGTCTGCATGCATCAAAAGCTGACTCAGATATTCATCTGCCCTATTGGCATCTTTCATGGCAATGAAATGAAGCACAAGAAGAAAACCTTCATCTCAACCCACTGCATATGCAGATAGGGCCATTGAAAGAGCAGCAACAATGAGTATAGAAGCACTCAGTACCTTTTCAATACATTATTCAGACATTTACCTGCAAGTCTGATGATGCCAAAAAATTTTGTGTCTGACTTACTACCAACTACCAATAAAACCCTGTGAAGAATTTCCCCTAAGCTAGAAAAAAGTGAAGTCTTTGGCTGTGCCGCAGTCATACTATAGGAAGCAAAGGCTCCCTCCAACATAAATACGCTAGTTGATGTTGAAAAAGGAGGTGAATTATTACTTGACTTGGAGGTGGCTTCTACCCCGGAACACCTTGTCCTTTCGGACAAAACTAGTTCAAGAGGTTCCACTTGTGTTCTTGACACTTCATCCATCCACGGTTGGCCAGAGTCACTGTGGTTCAATGGATGGTATTTGGGAGTGAGGTATTTTGGCCGATTTGGAACTGTAATTGAATTAGCAGCATCCATTCACACCATCTTGCATGAAAGCCTCTTAGCGTGCGGAGACTACTTAACACTTCCACCTTAAGAGATGCCAAGTGACAGTGTCTCTAATGACCATTGGTGTTATGTGGCAAGGGCTATTGAGGCACATGTCATACCTGGCCTGGCTCCAGCATGGAAGGCTGTTTTTATCCCCCTGGCTGCCTTTCTGTGGTGTACATCCCGGAAACTCCAAAAGCAACAAGCTGCAGCCTTATCTGACACATCCTCTCCCTTGAGAAAAGAACTCAACATATTCATTTAAATATACAAAAGTAAGTCTAGACACAAACATTTTGGGCCTTGGAAAAGTACATTAGGGACAATTTTATTGCCCTTTACTCTTGACTAAGACAAAAACAAACAAACAAACAAAAAAGGGAATTAAACAACTCCTCATTTTCTTTCTTCTTCTTTTTTTTCTGTGTAACTTCCTTAGCTCTCAAGTAAAATAAAGCAGAATCAAAGCTGCTCACAACAGGAAAGCAGCCCAAATGGAGTCAGGGCCACAAAAATGGGCTTGTAGGCTCTCAAGGACCAAGGCCTGCATTATTGTCCTACATTATCTCTGATCTTTCAGGTAGGTCTTAGTGGCCTGCCTGTGAACTTCTGGTGTGTTATATTCACAATGTGGCATCTTAGTTACTTTCTTGTTTTGGCACAAAATACTCGAAGCACACAAGTTAAATAAGGAAAAGTTCATTTGGCTCACAGTGTGCAGAGGTTTCTGTCTGCATTTGGCCGGCTCTGAGGCAGGGTAAACGGCAGAGGAGCCTGGAAGAGGCAAAAGAGTCCATGGTCATGAGAGCGGCAGGTGGTAAAGAGTGAACCCACCTTCTTTCCTTTTCTATTCGATTCCATCTATGCCGTAATTCTGTTGATTGGAGGCATACACTCCCACCTGAACTATGCTAAACCAATCATTGAGCTAATTTAGTTATCACACACCTTTAATCTGTATGCACAGAGCACAGGCTGGAGACACAGCCACCTCCAGGAGAGTCACCTTATGGGTACACGAGACTTTGTGGGGACATCTAGATACAAGTCATAACATCTGTCAACAGATAGTTTGTGTTCTGACATTTGAGAGCATGACGGTGCAGACAAACATTATCTACCTATTGAAAATAAAAGTTCTAACATATGGAGCTTTGATAGCTACAAAATAGCCATTAGTCACATGGGTGGCTAGTCTATAAGTAGTTTAATTATTTAGCTAGTGGTTTAGTAAATGCCAGGCTCCAGATAACAAACTTTTGGTACAGGAAAAAATGACATTAATAATTTAATTTTGATTATATGTCACAATGATTATATTTTGGATTATTTTGGATAAGTATAATATTTTGCTGAAACTAATTTAACTTTTGAACTTAGGTAACTATCAGAAAAATGGAAATTTGTATACAGATATGGCTCTTATCATGTATCCAATGGGCAGCACTGGTCTAGTGAGGTTGTCATGTAGCCAGGCAAAAAATATTGTGCTGCATCTGGCAACATCCAGATTGAAGGGTGGCAGAGCACCTTCCTGAGCATGAATTCTGTGAGGTTCATAGTGACCCAGGAACACATGGATCATGGCTATATGTGAGTTTAAGTAATTCATGGCCAGCCCCTGTGCTCAGTGCTCATCAGCTCTCCATGAGAGTTCTGTTCCGATTTCCAAAACTGTTGGCCAGAGGGAGTATCATTTTGGTTTTCCTGCTCAACACAATGTCATTTAAAGGAATGTATTAGGAGATGAAATTGTTGCATCTTGTAAAGACTCCAACCTTTTACTTGAAAATTTAAAACAGCCACATAAATCATGGCCTTTTATTGTCTTAAGGGAAATATTCCACTCTTTTTCTGAAATATGTTGTACAATGTGAAATTCTGTTGAAATAATCACTGGGAAGCTCTAAGAGAAAGACTCTCTGAGTGCAATTCGGTGACTTTAATTCTGTCAGTACAATAGGCAGACTGAACTAGGCAGGGAGCAACCCATGGAGTCATTCTCAAACCAGATTCTTTTGAATGCCTGTTCGCTTAGTTCGTGATATCTGACTTACCAGCAGTAAGGTAGCATTTTCACTGAAGCAAGGAATTTTCTGCACACTTTGATTTTTCACCTGCAAGTTTTCTGCATGAGCTGTCACCTTTGCTCACCAGTTCAGTGGTCATATTCTCCCCTTGTTTCATTATATGCTAGGCATTGCCACCTGAGTGAGTTGGTGACCTCATATTATAATATTTCACAACTAAAATCTCTCACTCTCCCAGAGGACTGAAAGCAGAAGTCCAGTCCTTACCTAGATAGACAAGCCTGGGCCCTTACCTGCTTGTCTCTGAGTTCACCTGGTTTCCCTCCAACCACCTGCAAGCCAAAGCAGCATGCTCTCGGCTCTAGAAGACAGCTGATCTCCACCCTGCCTCTGGCCTCTGCACCTTGTTGCACCTCTGTCCACTCTCTTCTTCTAACTTTCCAGACGGCATGTTCACCTTTGGTACTCAAGTCTCAGCTGGGAATTTGCTTCCCAAGAGAGGCCTTCTACAGTCATCTGTGACAGCTATCAAGTTATTTTTTTAATCAGTTACATTGTTCTTTATAGTACTCAATGTGCTTTTATTTTGCCGATATTTCCCCACCAACTATTCCTCACCAAATTGTGCAAACACTCCAACCCACTTGAAAGAAAACCTCAAATGCTTTGTCTGTCTAGTGTGTACCAGCAAATACAATAGAGCCTGAGTACAGAACATACCCCAAGGGATTATTTCTGAAATGAGCAAAACTGTAAGTAGAAATTATACTGAGACGGAATTTTGACATGCTTTGATATCCTGCTTCTCTTAGCAGTTCAAAGATACCTCTTCTTCAGCTAAAGCTAATGAGCTTTTTTTCTTACAGGAAGCTTCATGCCAGAAAATACCAACCTGTAGAGATTTTGTACAATTACAAATGTCTAGCCCTTGAAAGGGCAATATGTAGATTACAGGGGACAGTACGATTCTCTCTGGACTTCTGTAGTCCATGCAAGATTGTCAGAGCCTGTCTGGGACAATTCAGATTGTCTGCAAAGGTAATGAAGTCCACATGGTAGCTATGCTGCTATATTCTTGTCTAACCATGAATAGTTTGAACATTTGTGAGGACTGCATAAGTCATGATACTTGGCTTGTTCCAGAAATTTCACCAGCATCCCTCTCTGGATGCTATTAAAATGGTAAATTGACAAATTGTGCTAAGTTCGTGGCAAACAAGAAAACAAGCAATAGATTTTGTTCTAGCTCCCCTCTGACCACACATGGTTTCAAGTGAGCTCCGAGTCTTCCTCATGCTCACTCCATGAGGAATGCTGGGTAGGCAGGTGGGATTTGAATGTAAGCAGGAAGGTAAGGCAACAGCTTGCAAAAAAACCTTAGAGGCATAATCAGTGCAGCAGAGTTTCATCGGCCATGGCTACTTTGAATGAAGGTATAGCTATTCCATGAGTTTTATTACTCTGCCTAATTAATATTAAATGCATTGTATAATTTAAAACGACTTCTTTAGTGTACTTTAAAGAGTTTAGTGAAAATTTGTTTTTAGCAGGGAATTTTGTAGTCTGAATATTCAACTTCTTTGTTACATCCAATAAGTTAAAATTTATAGATACAATGCCAAGGACAGTCATTATGGACACTCGGAAACAAAACAGGACATAAGCAGATAAAATTGCATAACTGAACTAACTCTACATGTATACATGTTTAAGTATAATTATATGTATTATTTTAGTTCTAGGTTTACTTTTGAATTATTTTACTATTTGTGAAAACATCGATATTTTATTTTTGCCTAAACTTTTAACCTTAAATTAGTAAAACTTCTTTTCAAATATGCCCTGCCCATAGAATTCAATGACCTCACCCAGCTAAACTTTGATTTGCACAGAAGGTGGCCATTAATGAAATCAAAGCACAGAGAAATCTTATGAGACAAATGAAATTTCCATCTTTAAGATTGCTGAAAAGAATTTCAAAGATAAGAAGCATGTAGTTTCACTCATTTTCCTAGACAAGGCAATGAATCAGATTTCTAAGAAGAGGAAGAAGACTTTTAGCTTGAGAAGATAGCCCTGTTTTAGTAACATCTTTCTTAAAATGTAGGGAATGTAAAAAAAGCATCGTGTTGTAGGCAACATGCTGATCAGACATGGAGAAAAACTGTGCCTTTTTTATAGACCTTGACATCGGTCTATTTAGTGCACCTTGCAATTAAAAAAAAATGAAGGTCACAAAAATAAGGATTTGACTGAAGGAGGAGGGATATTCTCTGGAACATGTCCATCTTCCAAATATCTTCTAAGATGTTTTTGCTTTATTTTATTTTTAATGGACACCTACATTAGAACTAGACTCAGGCTGCACACATCTTTATCGAACAAAAGTAAATCAATAGCTGAACAATTGTCATCATCAACAAGAGCTATGTGCAAAGTTACAAATATTTCTACCTGTGATCATCTTATAATTGACTTCATGCTGAAGAAGATGGTGAAGAACTATTTTAAAGTTTCTTTATAGCTTCCACTCATCTTGTACTACTGGTGAGTCTATTCCGTTCTTTGGCAAACAGGCTGAAGTGTAAAATTCAGTCACTTGATGCAAGCTCACGAGAAATGTGTATATGAAAATAATTAGAATTGACATGAACTGAGTCCTAGAGACACTCGCCAGGAACTCTACCTAACCTGTGGTATGCTATGTGGTCTGACCCAGCTGGGCACTAGGATGATATTGACCACCATTCCTTGTGGCTGGACTCCCGTCTGTGGCAGGACTCACCCTTTAGATAAAATTGCCAACCAGAGCCCACTTGAGTATAGAACTAATTTAGCCTCCTGCACACTTGATGGAGGAAGAATTTCCTCTTGGGACTAAATTATAGGGCTTGTTGAAGTTGCCTTTTCGTGATCTGTTATTTGAAGGTAATTTTCCAAAAGGGTTGGAACACATGACCATGAGCTAGAATAGGTTTCTCCATGCACAGCTGCCATGCGCTGGCCAGTGTGTCCCACTCATCCAACCTACCAGCCTCCCACACCCCAGCCTGCTTCCCCAGAGAGAAGTCCAGTCAACAGGGCTGCACTTAGGCTAGGTCTTGACTTCTTTCTTAATTAAACCACAAGAATGGCATCTGCCTACCTTTCTCTGTACCCAAGTTTCTAGAAATGTAACCTCTTGTTGTAACATGCTTAAAAACAGATGAGCAGACCTTGCCTTTATCCTGCAATGTGGCTGATTACACCCTTGTGTCAAATTCCACCTACCCCCACTTCTGTGCTGGCTGGAAGATAAGCTTCTGAGGTTCCCTTGGCTTTTTGAACTGTTGGAAGCTGTATAAACACAAGCTGCATGTTAGTCAGATTCTATTTGACCCAGGGCCTGCTGAGTGCAAAGAGATTACACCTGAAAAGTCTCTTTTCTAATTAAGCAATGGTGTGACCTGTGGCGGGGTGGCTGCTGCTGAGGTCAAATAGCAAGGGGCTTTAGGCCAACCCCTTGTAGCTGCTCGTTTTGAGCCAACGTTCCTACTGAGTTCCCTTTTCATAAAATACTTGATTGCTGTTCTGTCTGAGGATCGTCCACTTGAGTCTCAGGACTTACCAGACGTTTGTACCATGAAGGTGTGAGGTGCTGGTCCTAGAAGGATCAACCCCTTCTGACCATAGTCTTTGCACAGTGGTTACCTTTGCAAGTTTCAGAACTGATGTTCTGAGCCTAGAGCTCTATTTGTACTGTTTTCTTCTTCCAAAATCTAGACACTAGATGACAGTCATTTTGAACAATGAATTTTAAGAGATATAATGGTGACAGCAGGATGAAAAGCCCCATGCAACAGGTTTGAAAACATTGTCCAGCCCATGTAGAGTAATCCTGGTCATTTGTTGAGTATCCACTGTATACATGTTGCCAATGCAACCACAATTGAGTATCTGCTGTATAACAGATGCTGTTGAAGGGACTTTTCATCTTTATCTCCTGTTATTGCTAGAGAATAAGCATCATTACCCTTGTTTCATTGCCAATATCCCTAACAACAGAGGTCAGCCACTCTCATTGGGGTGTACTGCTATGAAATGAAGTCTACAAGGTGACTTTTAATCCCCTCAGCCTGAGGGTTTGCACATTCTAGGTAAAGATACTTCCTTGTGGCAATGAAAGTGACTGGAAGCCCCAGAAGGGGCAGAATTTGGTGAATGTAGATTCTCCCTGTGAATCAGTGATTAAAGTGAAGATAAGAGCCAGGAGCCAGAGACATTGCAAAAGTTATCATCAAAGAAGCCCTCCCTTCACTATCAAACTTGGACTCGGGTTACCTAAGCTTCTGGTTGTCTGGTACCTGCTGTTTCTGCTAGCAGCAACCATTTCCCCAAGTTCTGCAGGAAAGTTTGCAGAGCTCCTCCAAGATACCATTTCCCATGCAAAACTCAGGTGGTATGTTCTGAAAGAATTTGAGTCTCTCAGATGCCTGACCTATGAGTCAATCCAAATCAGTAGAATAAAATATATGGTTTTCTTGCTGAAACACAGCAGGTGATATGTTTACAGCAGATACAGTGGCTATTCCCATCCAGCTTTGAGTTGGAGGTCAGGCTAGTCTCCTCTTGCAATCTTTGCCCCAGACGTAGACTTCTAGACGTGTCTGTGAGTCATAAGGAAATCCTCCTGCCGATAGTGGTGAAATCCTCATCAAGCTGTTCATGACCTCTCTCTGTATTTCACTGAAAGAATTTATGATTGAAGAAATCTTCAAACTTAAAAGCTTAAGAGGTTAAGCATTAATGCCTTGCTAGATCCATTAATAAGAAAATTCCCTACTTTTTAATGGAGTATTTTCTGGTTCTAGATAACTTTAGTTTTAGACAATTCTACACACTTTTACAATTTCTCTGCCTACATATCCATCCAGTACTCATGTGTACAGTAATTTTCCATATCCTTCAAACCTACAAGGAACATAATTTTTATCAATGTATTGGCATCATGAAAAATGTCTTGCGTTTCTATGTTGTACCAGAGGCCCTAGTTTTTGATATTACAAACTTGAACTTTTACTTTCATTGAAACTTTTGCCAGCTTTTCTGTCACCCATTTTTGGTTACAGGTCCAAGCACTATGGGACTAAGATAAAGGCCACATCCACTCTTGACATAAAAAGAAGTTTATGCTCATCTTATGCATATTTCTTTTCCATGTAAGGGGGTATGTGTTAAAATTTATTTTCTTCTCTTACAGGTAACTTGCTTTTCAACCAGAAAAACAAGATAAAAGAAATAAAGTTAATGTGTGTCTGGCACATATGTGAAACCCAAGAAAAATCTCTTCGGCTTATACAGAATTCCCAAGGTTCCAGAATCTATTCATACAACTTACTTCATTTATTCAGCTTTTTGCTCCTATAATGTCAATCATATTATTGTTTCCATTCTAGAGATCAGTGCTAGGAGATTTAGGGCTTATGTGGCTTGCTCAAATCTTCCTACACTTTTTACTGTATGTTATGATTTAAGTGCTCTGATATAATTTCATAGTTTTTATGGCTTCAAATAGCTTGTTTGTTATTTGGACATCTTTGGAGAGGACTCTGAAGAAGTTAGAATGCTTCCATATCATTCCTTTAAGTTAAGGGAAGCTCATGGCCTGAATACCTTAAAATGGCTCACAGTGTTTTCTGTTTTAAGTTACCCCTTCTGGGAACCACAGGAATCTTGACTTTCCTAACCATTCATCCTCCATCAGGCCCACATGTTTAAAGAACATTATTTTTATGTGCCAATGATTGCAGTATTTGCATGTGCAAATCATGTAATTACTTAATTACCCAAATTGTGCATGGAACTAAAGTAATTATGAACTTAGAAAATTGCTTTAAGAACCTGACCCTGGAAAAATTATAAGAGCAGAAAATGAGTGGGGATTGCTTGAAAGGCTGATTTTGTTGTTGTCATTTTTGTTTAGTGGAAAGTGCAGCTAGGTTGATTGTGTTGCCTCCCTTGCTTCAGTTTTGACATCTTAAGAATGAAAATAATATTTACACTACGGGCTGCTAATGGGTCATGTGAGAAAAATCGAGATAATGGGTAGACGTGATTTTGGGGAAAAGACAAAATATTATAAGGAGTGTTTTTTTTTTTTTGTGGGGCTTATTAACTTCGACTTTTGGAGTAGATAGAAATTAGTGCTTTTTTTGCCGGGCGTGGTGGCACACGCCTGTAATCCCAGCACTTGGGAGGCTGAGGCAGGAGGATTGGTGCGAGTTCGAGACCAGCCTGGGCTACAAAAGTGAGCTCAAGACCAGCCTGAACTGCATAGCGAGACCCTGCCTCAAAAAGACAAAAAAAAAAAAAAAAAGAAATTAGTGCTTTTACATGATATTTCATCTACTGAAGGACTGCATATCTTATTCCAATAAAAACTCATAAAAGGAAATTGTGAAACCAAAATGACATTATCATTTTTCTCTAGGATACACAGCAATTTTTCATTTGCTTCTCTTAATAATGCTGTATGGCACAGAGAGGAGGAAAGATTACCTGCAGCTACATAGGATGGAATGGAAGCTTGCTATATTTGAAAGATTGTACCAGTTATAGGAGCTTTGAAATTAAGCAGCAAAGTGTCTCACCTCAGCTATCCTTTTTTTTTTTTTTCTTTTGATAACTTGGACATTTCTATTAGAGACCATATCGTTTTTTAGATTGGTAGTTATAGGCACGTACTAAATGCATTCAGAAATTATCTGATTCCAAATAATTTGGTGACTATGGCCATCTTTCTTCCAAAATTACTGTTACTATTATATTTTATGGGAAAAGGCTTTGTTAGGGAATGCATGTTTAAGAAGGTGGATGCTCTTAAATTCTACATAAGAGAACAGGAAAATCAATGTGTTTGGAGTGTAATTTGTCTGTTTGTTGAAATAGATAAAAAAAGAGGATAAGGACTAAATCCAACTTTGAGTCATGAGCTTAAGTTTCTGGTCCATTGCAAAGAAACTCAGATTGCTCTCCAGATTTCCTTCAATTCACCTGACCTTTCCTTCAGGCTGGTTATGGTAAAAAGGTTACACAGTATGCAGTACAGCAGCATCTGATAAGAGCATGTGTACACTGACACACTTTTCTGAATACTATTCTCATTAGGTAACCAAGACTTTGAGCCATCATAAAGGATATAATGAACATCAAATAGTGGAGGAGGTAGGAATTTCTGGATCCAAGTGATATTTTCAAGGTGACTTTAAAGATGTGTGGAGAGAGCAGGATGACAGTCATTGAGCTGAACTTTGGATTCCATTCTCTGACCGTGATAGCTCCTTCTTTCTCTGTCAGCACAACTGTTTCCAGCCAGAGAAAGGACCAGCAATATCTCCTTTGGTCATTAAGTGAGGGCACTTCAAAGAACGTGTACCACTCAGTCACTTATACCCGATGACTTGGCAGGAAGAAGAATCATCCCCTCCTTTCGCAGTCACAATATGTCTGAAATTGTGTTTATTCTGGTAACACAAACAGTCATTAACATGATTCACATTTTTCCAGCTTCAGAAAAGGACAGATAAATCATCTACCATTATCCTCCTCAAACCTTTACTTCATATTTTCAGATGAAAGTGTTTACATGGGTAACTATCATTCCTTAAGTATTGATCAGATGTTTGTCCTCTGGCTAAAAAGGAATCTATGCCTTCTATTTGTGTCCACAATAGTCTCATACATTAGGAAATACTATTTTCTTGAGTTTACAGGCAAAAGATAAAGAAGCTTAATGATCTTAAGTAACTTGCCTTAACTGACAGTGAGTGGCTCATACTCATAAGTACTCATTTGAATTACCTCTATACCCCTAGATTTCTTTATTGATGACTCTATGGCAGGCAGCCTAATGACTCACTCAGCCCACATATGCTGACACAAATTTTCTCTCATCCCCTAGACCTGACCTTCAGATGAAGACGCAAAGCCTCATGTGTCCCTTCATTGAAAAAGCGTATTCATACCTTTCGTTTTTCCAATCCTGTAATATTGATATATTATGAGAATAATTAATAATATCTTTTCAGAATCCTAAATTTATCATTTTGGATATACAGTTTGAAGAGTAAGAAAATGCTTTAATGGAAGGTAAGTTTAGTTCTTTAGGGGGAAGCTTTATTATCCATTGAGTAGGTTATATTAAGTGTAGAGAAAGATCCCAGCATGGAATGTACAACTTGATTTGGAAGATTATCTTGAATAATAGTATCTGCCAACTGAAGGGTTATTGAAGTCTTCCTCCTTCACTTACATGTGGAGGAGTTAAGTAACTCAGGCCAAAAACATAGTAAACTGATATATACTAAGGGCTGAAAATACAAAGATGAGGGAATGATCCAACAGGAAAGGATAAACACAGGGTATAGAGGGATTATCAGAGCTAGGGATAAGTAAAGCACCATGGCAAGTTTCTCCAGCTGCAAATTCGGCTGAGATCTGTTCTAAGTAGGCAGCTACTCTAAACAAGTCAGTTTCTCTAATTTTGAGTTGCCTCATTTAATTTCTATACAACTTAATAGTGATATTTAAAAGGTCCATCCCTTGGGGGTCCATGGTAGGAGATCAGTCTGTGCCTCCAGTGGCCTGATGTGGGGACACAGTGGTCTCACACAGCTCTGAAGTGTCCCTAGGCTCCTTGCATACTTGTGATTTACCAGAATAACTAGAGATCTGTGGCCACCATTATCCACAAATGGCTACGGAGCACTCACCATGTGGCTAGTAGGAATTATTTGAAATGTGCTACAGATATAAAATTCACCTGGGATTTCAAATACTTAGCAGAGAAAAAAACGAATGCATCATATCTCTTTAATATTTTTATAGGGATTACATGCTGCACATATGGGCTTAAATAAAATACATCCTTCAAATTGATTTCACTTCGTTATCGATTTCCTTTTAAAGTGTGAATATTCAAAATGAATACAATATTGAAAGTAATACATATGGCTTACATTACTTTTCTATTAGTGCTGATGATCTATTCAGACTGACTTAGGGCTTTTAAAAAGGTACTTGTTTGGGAGAGAAAATTTATCTTTATTGTGAAATGGCCTCCCAGATAGCAGAGAAACATTTTGAACCAAAGCTACTCTTCTCTTTCTGTTGCTCTGTAGTCTCTCAGCTTTTTACAAAACATTTAAAAGTATGATCTATAAAAATGTCAAGAAATTGTAGGAATCCGCAAAAAAGGATATTTGGCAAAAAGAGTAAAATGAATCGTAGGATTCAGAAAAATGGTCAGGGACAAAGTTAGCACACAACAATTTGTTGTTTAATACTTTGTTAACCACATCTTTGCAAATTTTGTTTAAAATAATCATCGGATTTTCTCAAGCTTTGCATCTCTTTTGTGCTACTGGCTTCAAAAGATACTTAACTGAAATGATTAAGAAGAGAAGTTGAATATCTAGTGAGGATTTCTCCCAGGATATCAGATCTGAGCCCTTTGCCTTTTCCAACATGCTGTCCCTTCTGTTCTTTTACCCATGACAGGGAGTAGAATATCTTGGGTTTTTGTTGTTGTTGTTGTTTGTTTTGTTTTTAAATGTATTTAGGACAGGGTCTCACTAAGTATATCAGACTCGTAGTGATCGTCCTGTTTCAGCCTTCCAAGTGCTGTGATTACAGGCATGCGCCACCACACTCAGTCTCAAGCGCCTTCTCAGCATGCCCCGGGGGTGGGGCTGGCACAACACCCTGGGGATCCAACCCCAACCACTGGACAGACAGTGGAACAATTGTGCCTACATCTATATTTACATTGAGACTACTTCCACATACACCAAAAACTGCATTTGCACAATAGTTGCAAATGCAACAAACAATGGGAATTAAATTTTTAAACTTTTATAGTGACTGTTTATACAACAGACATATAGCCCTATATTTCATTTTCCTCTTTGAAGAATTGTGTTTAAGTCATATCCAGGCAAAATTTGCCTAATTTATATATGATAGTTCTGGAAAATAATTTTATTTCTATGCCTAGTATCTAACATTAAATGTTTTCCTTGTTGTATAAAGAGAGAAATAGACAAATGGCTCCAGTAATGCTTTCAAAGTTCTTTAAAAGCAAGATTTCGAATTAGTTGATGAAGAAAAATAAAGGGGTATTGAGTGATAAATATATAATGTATATGTGATTAAATGATAAAAAGGAAATCTTTTATTATCTCTTTTACCAATCTAAAATTCTAGACAAAAATATAAATCCAACTTTTGCAGCTTTAAATTGCTATGGATGATAAGTATGCTGCTAGAAGTATATTTCAAATGTATTTAATCATATATTAGTACTGTTTTAAGTAATAACAGCAATTTCATAGGATGATATTAATAACCACCTTGCCTTCAACCTATATGCTTTCTTCATGAGCTCATAGTCCTGTATTACCTACTGTATTGTAAATGCTAGTAATTCACATCTATAAAACCAGTGATAGGTGTTAGAGTTGTAAATTTCATTTCTCAACCTTGTCACTTTTAACACGTAGACGTTAAGTCCGTGATTCAGGTGTCTTCAATGTTATATGGTTTTGTCATCCTTTACAAAATATATATATATATATATATATACTTTAAAAAGTATGTAAAAGTGATAATTCCTCCGGAAAATGGTGACTTTTTGCATTCACAAATGGCCATTGAAGTATTTTTGAGTAAAATTTGGCAACTGTGTACCACATATTGGTAGGTTAAGCTATAAGAGTTAAAGAAATAAGATGATATAAGCAATGCTTATGAAAGGGCTTCTCTTTCAGTGTAGGTGAATGCAAGAAGACTTGGCACTGTCTCCTTCCTCCATTGCCTATTTGGCATTGCTGAAACAAATGAGGACTTGGAACAGAATAAATAGAAGATTGGCCTAAATAGTTTGCTGCAAAAATCAGCTGTGTTTGAATTGCGATCGCTAAAATCATACCTTTTTACTATGCAATTATTTGTCTTAGAGCCGGCCAAATAGTTCAGTACATTAAAGGTTGTGCAAGCAGGCATGGGGGCCTAGAGTTTGGTCCCTGGGCCTGGCCTGTCAGGCCTGCCCCCTTCCCTCCGGGGTGTGCTGAGATGGCAATTGATACGGGTGTGGTGGTGAACACTTAGAATCCCAGCTTTTGGGAGGCTGTAAACAGGTGGAATTCTATAAGTCTGATCTAGTAGTGAGACCCTGAACAACCTGTAGACCTTTCCCTGAAATACAAATAAATAAATAAATAAATAAATAAATAAACAAACAAACAAACAAATAAATAAATAAATAAATAAAATAAATAGATAAATAAATAAATAAATAAATAAAATAAATAAATCTATGTCCTGCAGCCAAAGAGTATATGCAGCCCTAGCTCAATTTGCTTGGCTTCAAAGTTCAGCTGAGGCTGCTGAACTAAGCATCTGTATTAGAACTCTTGCTTATCTGGACACCTTAGAAGTTTGACTTGGCATATCAAATTAATGCAACAAAGCTTTGACAACGTAGAATTCTTTGGATAAAAACCGGTTAATTAAAAACAAAAGCAAAAAAAGAAAAGGCTCAAAGTATAGACTTAGAGTTTTAAGCCGAGTTTAATGCTGGTAAAAGAAGAGAAAATGTAAAACAACATCAGGTAGTGAAGCTCTGAAGAGTGGGCCAAGAATGGGCTTCCACACAAAGGTCAGAGGATAACTAAGCACAGATTGCATACTAATTCCCACATGAGTAGGATGCAAAGGGAAACAGTCCCGAGACTGCCACTTCATTGGTCAAAAGAAAGTGTGACTTAGAAAGTCTTAAGATTTCACAAAAGAAAGATGGGTTGTGTCAAACACAAGGATGGTTTGCTTCTGGGTTGGTTGGTTGGTTGGCTGGAGCTTAGTCCTGGCTAACTGCTGAAGGCCCAATCCATGGCTGATTTTCAGAAGCTCTGTTTGCCTGCACAGCCATTAAGCTTAAGTTTAAATCGTTCACTTGCATCTCAGGAATGTCTACATATCAGAATGTTTTTCTGTTGTTTCTGATTATTCTGATTTTCCCTTCTTGAGGTAGGAGATGCATGTGTAGTCACTTTTTTCTCAATATAGTGTTACAACTCAAAGATTGCCTAGATCACAGGTCAGGTGCTTCTTATGGCTCAGTGAGAAAGAGTCAGGTAAAGAGGTAGTTGCCAAGGATGATAGGGGTCAGGTACGGGCAATCCTTTGTGGAGAGAACATGGAATTGATGTGTTCTGCTTCTAAAATATTACTATCCTTGGCAGGGTAACCTGTTTGTAGCTAAGCTATCCTCATAGTTCTGTATCTAGCTATCATTCTGGGATGTCATGCCTAGCTGTGCATATCAAACAGTGGAATGATGAATACAGCTCCCCTTCCATTAGAGTATCTCAGGGGCAAATTGAGCACTTTGTTTTCACCCTGCCTAATCAGAGCTGAGCAGTCCTCTCAAGCCCCTTACCAAACCCCAGAGAAGTACATCCTACTAAGTCATTAGAAGGGAAATACATCGTAGGAAAGTGTATCATGGCAAGTTGTTGGAAGTCTTTTAGTTTTGGCTTCTGTTGCTAGTTTTTACCAAGATCTATTAATCTATGTGAGCTTCCAGGAAATAGTGATTACACTATTGTCTTACAGAAAGTACAGTTTTCTTTTTGAAAGATGGAAAAGATGTGTAAGGTCTGGTCTGTGCTCTCAAGGAATTTAAAATCCATGGAGTGGAAGGGTAACACAAGTCATAACATGATCCCTGTTACCATAGTGCTAAGTAGCAGTGGGGGTGTAGAATAATTTTAGCTGGCATGACTAGAAAAAGATCTCATGGGAAAAACAAGCAAATTTTGAGCTTCATTTTAGGACTTGAATAGGTATACACAGGTATGAAGCTCTTTCCTTGCAAAGGTAACTGCATCAGAGCCTTACGGGTGTATAGAACTGGCTGTATGGACCAGCACGCTGAGCAGAGTCAGTGGAAGGGAAGATATGGTGCCATATTTTACTACCACACTAGTAAAAACGTGGGGGAAAGATATGACTTTAAAAATCAGCCTACTTTTTGTGTTTAGTTGGTGATATTATTTTTCTTTGCTTATCTTTACAATAGAAAGGCACAGATACATTCTGAGAAACAAAATGGCTTGCTCTGTTTTGTAGGTTAAAAATTTGTCATGAAGGCACAGACAGCGAAAACAACCAAACCACCAACCAGCAAACTGACAGGAGGGAAGGGGGATAGCTTTAAAGACACTGTCAAATAAGAAGAGACAGAGATCAGTCATCAGACAAATACGTGGGGAAAGGCAAAAGATAGAGTGATACAGGGAAACACTGAAGCAGAGGCGTTATTGCTGGTAAGGTCTTTCCAGAGAGCATACTGTCTTGACTGTCCTGAATGAGAGTGACTGAAGGTATTATTCAAGAGGGGAAATATACTGGGGCAAAAAGTATGCATTGTCTTTTTTTTTTTTTTTTTTTTTTTTGTCTTTTTGAGACAGGGTCTTGCTATGCAGTTGAGGCTGGCCTTTTGTAGCCCAGGCTGGTCTCGAACTCGCACCAATCCTCCTGCCTCAGCCTCCCGAGTGCTGGGATTACAGGCGTGAGCCACCACGCCCGGATGCATTGTCTTATAACCCAAAATAATATACTGGGGCAAAAAAATATGCATTGGCTTATAACCCAAAGTGCCAGGGCGGGGGGTACAGTGAGACTGGCTCTAGGTGTACTTCCAGGCCACCATTCCCTGACCTCCCATCAGCTCTGGACTTCATTTTCATTCACATTGAATTCATTCCCACCCTTTGAGCTCTGGTCAAACGCTGACCATAACTTTCGCCCAGCAGCTCCTCAGCAATTCCAGGAAAGAGGAGAAGCCTTCTCTCCTCTTTGCCCTCAGGTTAAGGAGGCCAGGTGCTTTGCCACAACTGACAACTGTGGCTTGGCTGTGGGTTCTCTGATTGATCCTGTGAAAGAGAGCATCAAGGGAGCTCCTCAGAGAAAACGTGGGGTCCTGTTTCCAAGAGCATGGACAACTGATGTTTACTGAGCCAGAAACGACTGACTTGTTTTGTTGCTTATACAACCACTGAGGCAAAGCACACGATGAGATGAAAGGTGCTTTGGCTCCACGTAGAGAGCAGGAGTAGGATGATAAGAGAAATTTGCACTTTTTCCTTAGTGACTCACAACAAACTTAATCAAAATTATCACTATAATTATTGTACTATCCATTCGGAGTGTGATTCTCCCAAAAGCAATCTACACACAGTTTTGACAGAGTATATTATGTGAGGTGTTTTATTGTCCTGAATTTTCTCATAACAAGTGTTATTTCCCCTGAAAGAGTCCCAGGACTTCAAGGGTCAAGTATATCTTATTTATTTACTCATTTATTCAGTTTGGTCTTCTTGAGACAGAGTCATTGTGCAGTTCAGACTGCGCAATGAGCTCATTTTGTAGCCCAGACTGGTCTTGAACCTCCAACAGTCTTCCTGCTTCACCTTCCTGAATCCTGGGATTGCAAATGTATGCCTAGGCAGGCATTTCTTTATTGATCACTCATTAATCAGATATAAATTTTCAGGTGTATTTTAATAATTTAGCACTTATATATAATAATGCATGAAAAGGTTTGCAGATAGATCTCTCATTTGTGGGGCTTTTTGTTTATTAGATAGTTTTTTGGTTTTTGTTAAGATACCTGAAGATTGTACCATGAAATAGTTAAAAATTTTTAACTAAGCTTTTTTAAAAAATGAAAAAGTGAGTGAGCCATGTAAAGAGAAACCACTTCTTGGTTGGCACATTTTAAGACCAGGACATCTGATAGAAACTCTCCATCGCTTAGAACACTTGAGATCAAATGCTGTAGCCTATTCTAACTGAACATTCACTTTGCCTGTGGAATAATTTCTGTGTCAGTGATGCGTGAGTATAAATAATGCGAACTTGAACATAGGATACATATGTCTTACATTAATAATCCTAATATTTATTTATATTAAAATATTTCCATATCAACTTGTGTCACTACAGGATTGAAATAGTTATCCCATAATAAAATGTGTAGAATGTGTATGTCAGTGGGGATTTATTAGTGCTAATACTGTGCTATAAACTCACAAGTATATTGCAATAGGATTGTGGGTACCATTTAATGCCATCACAGTCTAGGCTCAATTCCCACCCACTCTTTTATTATTCTCACAGAGGATATATTTAAAATTAGATGTAGTTGAAAAGTGGTAGCCAGAATTGTAACAGTGGATAGGGAGAACCGGATCAATCTGTACAAGGTGTAGTGTTGTATAAGGAGCAGTTTGTATTCTGTAGTGTAGTAGGTAGTAAGTGCTAGAATCAGTAGTAAGTGCTAAGTGTCTCAAGAAAGCTAGAACTTGGGATTGTGAATTTACTTATCTAAAGAGATGATACAAGTTTGAGCTGATTGCTATGCTAATTATACTGAGTTGATCATTACCTTATATTTACATAAATCAAATCATTGCATTGTACCTCAGAAACATGCAAAAATACTATGTGAATTGAAGAAATTCAAAACAGAAAGGGGAAATAAACATTAAATGCATGCTGGTCCTATATGCTAGTAGAGCTCAGATTTTTGAAGTGTGTGGCAGTTGACAGGGTGGGAAAGTACAAGTCTCAGAAGCTCCAGTTTCCTGTTCTAATGCTCATTGTTTTAGAAACTTAACAGAGGAGAGCCCCCACATTGTTATAACTTTAGTTCCTTTGCAATGAAACGGGGAGAACCAAAGTTACCAGAGGGTATAAATAGAAAACAATGCTTTCGGAAGGCCAGCAGGCCATGAGCACTGCTCCCTAGCTTCAAGTATGGCTCATGAGTTGCTAAAGTAGATGAAGGGCGAGATGGAGCCAGGATTTCCCTGGAAAGTTATGATATTGGCTATGGCAGTACCCAGATCCTTGGGCTTCCCTTATGCACCTGCTCCAAGGGGCCGCTGATAACTATGGGTGGGACCTGCAGCTGCCTGTGAATGTACTTTGCCTTTGTGAATGTGAATTGTTATTGTTTCATAATTTATTTGAGAAAAAGTACCAGCTGCTCACAAAACATAAACTCCCATTTTGTCTTTTTCTGTAACATTGTTCTAAAACCACCCTACTTTTGCTTTCATCAGATACTTTGTGCTTATAGAGTCAGCAAGAAAATTGTTTGAACTCATGCATGATAAATGGGAAGTTACTACAGGAGGGAACACAGGTTCCTGATGGGATAAAGCTTGTAGAAGAGGGAGAGACACATTTTGCATGTGTTGGGAGCTGGGCAGAGTGTGAGAGAACCAGAAAGAAACTTCTCAATGTAGTCAAGTATATATACCTGTTAGGATTCTGGTTAGCATTTTTGATAGCACTTCATCCAGAATCAAGGTGAACCATATGGATAGTGAATAATTAGTACATTCAACAACAACAACAACAGCTAAAAACCAGTGCAAACATCTTAGTCAACTTGGTGAAAAGGTCAGACTGACCAGTATTTAGCACTGAGTTGACACAGTCAAACCACTGTGTAGGTATTTATAGCAGGCAGAGGGCTTGACGAAATGTGGAGGCAATAGAAAAGATGACAGTTTGTGGATTTTCAAGAGGTTTGGGCTTACTTTTTCTGTCTAGGATAGCAACATGTTGGCCTGGCTTGAGTGAAGAGTCATCTCTTCTCTATAGGAGGAAAAGAACTTCCTAAGAAAATCATTTCTGGCTGTGCATGGAGAGAACTGATGGCTATTTATTTATTTATTTATTTAGTCTTTTTGAGACAGGGTCTCGCTGTACAGTTCAGGTTGCCCTTGAGTTCACTTTTGTGGCCCAGGCTGGTCTCGAACTCACACTGATCCTCCTGCTTCTGCCTCCCAAGTGCTGGGATTACAGGCGTGAGCCACCATGCCCGGCCTGATGGTTATTTAAAAAGGATTTTTAATCTCATATTTTGAAGAACACTTTGATATATATATATATATATTTTATATATATATATATTTTTTTTTAATCTCATATTTTGAAGAACACTTTGATATATATATATATATATTAGGAAATGTTCCATCAGAATTCATTGACATGATAATTGAAATAATTTCATTGAAAGTGAAAAGGTAATCAAGTTTTTCTACGTTTCTACTCAATGAATTTGCTGAGAGTTGTAGGGACAATACGAACATCTGATGGCACGTGATCTGCTAGAGGGCAATGCTCATGCTGCACCCAAGACTAAGACTTGACCTTGGACAGCAAATGTCTAGAAGGTCTTCTACTCTTTAAATACATATTATACTCAAATAGTATTTTACTCATGGTCTTTCAAGGCCTTTCCTTAGGAGCACATCCAAAGGAAGACGCAGGGCGAAGGCTGGCAATATCACTTTTCAACATGATGCAGTCCAAAATTTACTTACTCTGTTCTCCGTTGTCTGATTTCAGTGTCTGATAGTTTGTTAATTCCTGCTTTTCCCTGGTCAGATATCACACTCGATTTTTGCAGACGGTGGAAGCTTCACTTGTAAAAGTCTCTGGAGGCAAAAGGACTCTCTTCATCAGACTAAAAGGGGGAAAGTTCCCCTGAGCAAATGCCTTCCTGTGCTCTGCTTACTTCCTCTCCTCTCTTGACTTCTGAGGTCCATTATTCTAGATTCTGGGAGGAAGCACTTTCCTATTCCTTTTCTAACCAGCTCCACCTGCTGGTGCTAACCTGTGTTTCTGTGAGATTGGTATCCTTGCTTTCCTCAAAGTCTGATAAAGGGGCTTTGCTCAAAATCACAATTCTTTTCCTATTGTTTCATGTTTCTGAATTACTTAATTCCTGGTCAAAGAAAAAAGGGTGGTCCTTTTCAGAATATTTTCTTTGGGGCTTAGCCTGAGTTTCATTAGAGCCCCATGTAAGGCTGTTGGAGAATGAATGAATAACCATAGGAAATTAACCTCTGGATCATTGATGAAGTTGGGGTTTGGAGGAGGAGCTAGCCACTATATTCCTGGTAAGCACCGCCAAGGCCAAACTTAGCAGGATTTTACTGTTTGGAGGAACAGAATATGTTGTTTATTTTATTTGGGTATTCGGGAGACAGTGGCTCAATTTCTAAATACAGTGAATCTTTTATGATGCTTGACAAGTAGGTATGAGTTCCACGTCTCTCCAAAGAGTGTAACTAGAGGTCAACCGGGTTCTTGAGAAATGTTCCACTCTTTCTTAAAATCAACAAAGCAATTTTGGCTGTGTTTCTGGTAACTTCTCATGTAATCATCTCCCGATTACTTCATAAGCGCAGCACCCTTTGTGTCCACCCCTTCAAGATCTAGATCAGTATTTCATCTACGTTGGAGAACTTTTTGGGCTTCAGGAAATAATTTTTAAAAGGATAATAAGTGGATGTTTCATTACGAGCCTTCACGTTTGGCACAATGGCGACTAGCTCCCTTAGGAGCCCATTGCTAATCGTGACCTGCTCAGTTTCAGCCTTCCTTTGCTCCACATGCTGTAGATGCAGTGGTTGGCTGTGAGCTTGCTGCTGTTGGCTGTGTGAGCCCGAGCCTGGTGAGATAGCTCAAGGAGGGTGCCCGGAAGTGGGGAGGGAGGCTGAGTTTCTCAGCCTTTACTCTTTGATCTCACTCCTCATGTCCTCAGCTCTTTACTTGAAGAGGGAAAAAAAGTCTGTCGTAGTCAATCCAATGCTTCCTTCCTGGTTATTTTCCCAGAGACTTGGCCTAAAAATTTTATCGTAGACATATTTTTTTGGCATCTGGTCCATGTTCTTAGTGTCCTCTGGCAAGGACATTTTTAGATGCAAGTGTGCACACATGCACACACATAGGACATTCAACGCTTGGTTCATTACAGATTTTAAGATCGTAAATCATACTGAGTCATATCCACCAGCAATTTATCTTGGGTCTTCATATCCTGCTCTTCCTAGAGTTATCCTGGGGTATTAATCAGGATCTCCAAAATTGTGAGTTCATAAAACTTAAGAGAATAGGAATATAAGGTCCTGTAACCATCCCCAGGAAAGGACTAAACGTGTAACATTTATTTACTGAGAGGATTTTTGAGTTTTTACTGTAAATTAATATTATCCTTTAGTATATAAGTGTCATGAATTTTAAATGTATTATTGACTGTAATATTTTATATTTAGGAATATCTTACAAAATTAATGAATGACGGGGATAATTTTACAGTATTCACCACATTTGGGGAGTTAAACTCTTTTTTACTCTTATGAAGATAGTTAAATAAAGAGAAAAACACCAGACCATAGTATTTCTAAATCCTTCACACATCTGCAGAAGTATTCCTATCTTTTCCTATTAACTAATGAAAGCAAGGGACAGCTGCTAGGGGTAATGCATTTTATATCTCTTTCATGGCTTACTAGGGTGATACCAACATAGTTAGCTGATTTCAGACAGCTTTGGGCCTGTGCATGCAGTACGTACAAAGAAGCTAGGGTGTTGTCTTCTATCTTAGTTTGACATGACACATCTTTGAAAGTTTTTAATATCGTTTTCTTTTTTGTGGGACCGGAGTTTGAACTCATGACTTTGTACTTGTCAGGAAGGCACTTGTGCACGGAGCTATCTCGCCAGCCCTTAGTTTTTAATTTCTTTGTAACACTTTTTTCTTTGTTTTGTTCTGGTATTTAGGTAAGATATAGCTGCTCACGTTGTTGTTATGAATGAAACATATTTTTCTACTGCCATCTGTGTTTCTATTAAAAAAAATTCCCTTTACTCTTGTTTGCTTTCTAGGTTATGCCATGTTTCATTCTGTTCTTTGTTTTTTAAGTAGTTTTATCTAGCAAAGTGTTTGTGCTCTGAGTTTCTCTAAATAAAGATTGTTATATTCAAAGTAGATATAACTATAGATTTTATACCTTTGTAGATTTGTTCTGTGTTCATTGAACTGTGCATGTTTTTTTTTTTTTTTTTAGCGTATTCGTGACAGACTCTTATTACCCAGCAGCTTGGACTTGTAGTGATCCCCTTGTTTGCAGCCTCCGCAGTGCTGAACTGCCGGCGTGCACCAGCACCCCCGGTGTTGGTGCTCAGCTCAGCGTGTCCCCCGGGGCAGGCCAGCATGGCATGTGGATTATACCAGGTTTCTGCCCTTGCTTAAGCAGGCACTTAGTTAGCTCAGCAGACTAAGTGTCAGCTCCAAATCTTTTTTCTCTAGCAGAAGTTATTTTAATCTCACTTAACGATGATAACTTATTTCATTTAATAGTAAACAAAATGCACAGCCTTATTTCATATAAAAATGTATTTGAGTAGCTAAGAATTGTATAAAAGCTCAGGATGAACCATAGAAACTTCCTGTTGTACCTTCCTGTTGTACCTTCTCCATTCATGAGCTATGGGCAGCAGTGATTGTGTGTTGAGGAATATTTAATACCCAGCTCTCAATAGAAGCTGAGACCCAATTATACAGGTTGTCAAGTTTTTGAACAACCTAATTTTATGCTATGAATTGGAAGTGCCTGAACTCAGAGTGGGAAGCAAACTGCACAATAAACTCTCTGAATGCAAAGTGTAGCATGCAATGGATAAGCTGTTCATTATAGCACTTCACTTTCCTCATTTTTAGTCTTCTCTTTTTCTTTCTCTCACCCTCTCTGTGTCCCTTTCTCAGTCTCTGTCTCTATCTCTCTGTCTCTCTGTCTCTCTCTGTCTTTCTCTCTCCATCTCTTCCTTTCATTCTTGGATAATATGTAGGAAACTTCATGATAATTTTCAGATCTATCTGTTTGCAGCTAACTAACACCATACTGGAGAGGGAGCCAACGTTTAGATGTGCAGAGCCCGGTAAGTCTCTCCACATAATGGCAGTGACAGTAGTTTTTCTTTTTTTAATAAAATCTTTGGAGGTTTTAGTTTTCTTCTGTGTGACATAGGTTAGGTAATAATTGAATACAATAGCCTATGAGAAAGCCCTGGAATGTGATAGTTCCAATAAATATTTTTTTCTACAATTGTCCCTTAATGCCACTAATGTATTTCAGGGGATATGTAGTATGTATGAAATAAAGATGTTATTTACTTAAAAAATTGCTATAAAATTTATTTTATCTCAAATGTCTTTTATTTATGCTTACACTATTGTATTTGTGGTATTTTTTCTGTATACTAAAGGCAGAGTTTCTGAAAGGCTGAAGCAAATACTGGCTCAAGCTATGGCTTGCAATTAGCACTTAATTACTTAGATGGCTTACTTGACACTGCAGCTATTTACATTTTCCCTATATTACAAAGAGAAAGGACAACATAATCCACGTTAGCTTTTGCACACTGAAGCTGTAGGTCCCAAAGATGCATGAAAAGGATGACTTATCTGAACTCTGCTATGGAGATTTATTTTATTGAGTCATTGTGTATTTGTCAGTCTTGAAGAAGTACCTTTAGGTTTTGTTTTACATGAGCTTTTAATTAATTTTCAAAGGAATGTGCTGTCTTTGTCTTCCCCTCTTCAGGTCAACACTCCCAAGTTGAGTCACTTGTCCTTGGTTCTTGTTGCTCAGCAGTGCAGATAACACGAATGTGTTCTTGTTCCTGGCCGTCATTCTCCTGGCTCGGATTCAATGGTTTGACTCTTGCCCTCCAAAGAGAATGCTAGAAGGATCAAAGGAAGGTGATGGGGAAGTGGGTAAAAGCAATCAACAATAAATCAATCAAACAAGTACTTATACAACACCTCCTATGTAACACAGCCTGTGGTATAAGCCCATAAAATCCTCAGAGGGAGAGGAAAAAAAAGAAGCAAAGTTGGGAAATGTGGAAGGGAAACATTTTTAAGAAGGGGTCTGTAAGTGCAAGATTCAAGAATAAAGGAAAACTCAAGGATATGTGAAATAGCTAAAAGAGAAAAGTTTATATATTTATTTCTCATGGAATCAAATATATGTAATATTTTTAATACCGAAAGACACATGGACTAAGACATTTCACTCTGTCATTTTATAATATGCAGAGTATTGTAGCCTACTGTAAACTTGACTGGATGTATTTTTGCCCTTCCTTCTTTGGTTCTAGGAGCTTCTCCACTCAAAGCTAGATTTATTTGAATTCCATGAAAACCTAACAAATAAATGTAACGACATGAGACATATTCCCTTAACCTAATTTTCCCTCATCTTGACATGCCAGAGGGTGACTTCATGGATATTTATTTGATATTAATGCTTTGGAATTTGGATTTTGAAAGTTTATATTTTTTCTTTCCTCCAAAAATGAAAATTAGAGGAGGCAGATGACACAACAGTTAGGAATCAAATAGCCCAGTAGAGGTAGGCATCCTTTTACATTTCAGCAAATTAGTCAAGTCTGAAAAGCCACTAATAGTGTTATTACACTGTCAAGTTTCTTGGAGATTGCTTGACCTTTTAAACTTCACAAAAGGAAATTTCTATAGATAGTACTCAAAAACCAATTTTTGTTTGTTTGTTTGTTTCAAGGTGAAAGCTTCAGCTTTTGTTTTAGACAAAGGTGTTTCAATTTTTCGAAGTGGGGGAATGTGTCAGCGCGTGATTGCAGGAGTGACAAAACCAGGAGGTGTCCAGCTGGTTTCCAAATATTGTTCATTGTTCTAGTGATCATCACTCTGATGGACCCTTTCATTCAAGTAAATCAGACTCATTACCTGATTTTTTTTTTTTTTTTTTTTTTTTTTGTGGGACCAGGGTTCGAACTCACGACCTTGCACTTACTTGCCCAGCAGGCACTTGTGCCTCGGAGCTATCTCCCCAGCCCCATTACCTGATCTTATATATTATTGTAACTTATATGTTATTAATGCTTTATAAGCCCAGAAAAATATTCTGAGAACAATTTAAATGTTTTCCACTGCTTTGCCAGCCCTCCTTTGCCAGGGTGCACCGACACTGCAATTGAGACTAGGCGTGGTGGCACACGCCTATAATCCCAGCTTTTGAGACACTGTAAACAGGCGGATCACTACAAGTCAGATCTAGTAGTAAGACCCTGAATACCCTGTAGACTCTTCTTTAAAAATTACAGGAAAAAAAAATGTTTTCCTGAATCTTGCATGTGCCACAAGGGTTCTGCTTCCTTCTTCTGACTAGAACTAATCTGTAGAAAATAAAGGTATTAAATGCCAGGTTTGGGGAATTTTTGTCAGTATCATGGAAAACTATATAAATACTGTAGGTAAATAATGTAAGGCTTGGATTCATTGTGTGTTCACAGAATGATTCCTCTACTTATTATTGTATGGTTAGATAAAAATTATTAAGTTCTCTGGGCTTGTGTAGTCATCAATAAATGGGATTAATGACACTATCTTCACGGAGTTGCTCCAAGAGAAAGATGATCAATAAGTAGGAACAATAATGAGTATTTTTCTCCCTTTTTGTGATTTTCATACAGAAATTTGCTTTGATTTTTTTTTCTCCTTTTTCATCAAGAAGGACAGACAATCAGGAAAGAGGGGCCCCTGGAGGAGGGTGACATGAGGCCATGTTTGTGTTGTTAGTTCTGTCTTCAAGCCCTTCCAGCTGAGATTCTGCGACCTGGCAAAGCAGAGCTCAGATAAACACAGCTGCTTCTCTGTTCCTTCTGAGGTGGTGTGGCTGTCGGCATCATCCTCCATTTATAGTGAGCAGAGCTCTGGGGCCGTGGAAAAGTTGCAACTTCAAAATGAGGTCAGAGGGTCACAGGAGTTCCTGTGGGTTCCATCAAGCATTTACACAGTGGAAGGTGAAAGCCCAAAGACAAAGGTCTCCAAGCACAGGATGGATATGACAGTTCCATTCCTCATGGAGGCAGTGAAATGAGGAGGAAGTGTCTATAGGGGCTGACCTCAAGGGACTCATCTCGCTGTATGTCAGGTCCATGTCCTATCAGGAGGCAGGAAAGCATTCAACGATAGGGAAGTGTGTGTATGCCTTAAGAGTCCCCAAATCCAGCAGTGAGCCTTATGGGGGCATGGGACTTACATTGACTTTAGGTGTGATCTGTCAGATATTTAAAGGAAATTTATATTCATTTAAATAATATCTGTGCAATGCACATGCCATTATCTCTAATAAATCAATTGAAAACCGGAAAGCTCGAATGAATAGACTAATAGATTTGGTCAGACAGATTACAAAGCTCTGATCTTTTTGAATCATTGTGCTACTATAGTATATAGGTGAATCCTTACCTAAATGTGTATAAGCAGATCACATGGATTTTTGTCTTAGGTTAGAGTTCCAAAAACAGAGCTCCACATAAGAACTAGGTGCATGTAGTCAATTGAGGGAGTTCCCTCCTGTGAATGATATAAGACACGGAGGAAAGCAGAAGGCAGGGAAAGGCACTGAGCAAGACTGTGGACACAGGACTTCAGCCCAATTTTATGAAAAGACCTGACTCCTGAGTGCCTCTCCAGAGGAGGGTTCTTGATTTGAGGGTAGGGAGTCCGATTTTGAAGCTCTACTTGAGTTATTTGTTATGTGTTTGTGCTTGGTATGGGGTTGAAGGCTGCCCTCCTGGTTGAAGCGGCTCCTACTTTCCCAAGAGAAGGACAGCTATGAGTTGGCAGTTGGAGCCTGAGTGCCCCCTGGGTGGTCACTGTATAGCGTGAGTCAGGGAAGTAGCTGCTACTCCACCCCTCCTTTCCAGCGTGCAGCTGCTAAAGAGACCTGTTTTAAAAGGAATCTCCCTGTCTAAAAAATACACCTTAAGATTTATCTAAAGGCCACACTGGTGACACACAAAACAGTGAACAGGCAGTAACAGAGCACCTGCGTGCACCCTCTGGAGTTTAATTAAGGTCTCACAATAACCTTCTAGAAAGACTTGACTCTGCCACTGTATTTCTCCTTTGGTGGAAACACCTGGATTGTATAAATATAATGTCATTCATAAACTGTATTTACCTGAAATCATGGGTAAATTCAAGTGTTTTAATAAAGAATTATAACTTCAATTAGCATGTACCATGGTCCCAATGATGATGCTATGTGATGCTCACAAGATATACCTGTTGCCTTGATAATATTTAGAAAAATCTGAATTTCAAACTAGGTGGTCCCATGGGTCTCTGAGAAGAAATTCTGACCTTGCCCAACTGCTTTTCTGCATAGGTGATGAAAGGAGCCTAAGAGGCTTCACATGACTTGTCCCAGATAAAATAGCTAATAAAATAGTCTATGTTCAACAGCCTTCCATAAGAAACCACTATTCTAAATCCTAGGTCTTCCTATATCAGGATCCACTGATGTTAAAGCAAAGCTTAATTAGGCAAATACATTAGATTTTCATTCCGAAAGACAAACAATAAAACACGGAGTCTTGAGGTTGACCAGAACCTGTTAGCATTGATAAAGTAATGTGACTAACTTTATGCAGAATTTTGTTCTACAACTTCCAAATAGATTATTGGCAGACATTTTGAGCATCAAATAAACTTGCTGATTTTTTTTTTTTTACTTTTTATTTTTTATATATTTAGTGCAGGATCTACAGGGTTCACTGCATAGATAAGGCTTATAGTAAACCTCCTGTTTTCAGCCTCCCAAGCACTGAGGTTACAGGCATGTATCATGATGCCCAGTCTCAATCACCATCTCAATGTTCTGTGAGGTGGGCAGCGTGGCACACCAGGGATCGAACTCTGGTCACTATGCCTGCCTAAGCAGGCAATTTAGTCTACTGAGTTATCTGGCTGGCCCAGACTCATTGTTTTGAAAAGCAGAACATTTCATTATGGAGTTGATTCCAACATTTAGAAAGTTCTATACTTAATCAGACATTATCTTGCTACAAACTCTGCTCATTAAACGAAATCCTGGTCCCAGAGTACTATAGAATGCTAGTTTGTTTTTTCCTAGAAGTTTACTTTGCAACTACATGAATAAATAGTGCCATATTATCAGCATGTTCCTTATCTAACCCATGTGTCTCTACCTCTTCCCATTCTAATTCACCTTTTTCTGGGAGATTCTTTTAAGAGTTATCCTTAGGCTGAGGTATTCGTGGTTCTCTGAGCAAAGTGCAAAGAAGAAGTGAGAGGACGCATTCTTATAGCTTTGTCTAAGTGGCAAGGCAACCCTTCTACTTCATATAAACCAGGTTCAAATGCAGCCACCACTGAGGTGGGGTGAGTATCAGTAGGTTTGGTCCAGCTGCTAGAGAATGGAAACATGGGGAATCTATGCAGTGTTGGCTTTGTGGCGTCTCAGAATTCATACATTCTGAATGGAACCGCTTGCTAGTGTCTGGAAAATACTGGGGTCAGATCCAACCTGTAACATGAAGTAAGCAAAATTATAGATCCTTATTAGGCTATATAGCACAATTTCTTCTAAGGACCCAGTATTCAATTCTTGTCTTTTAAATTAAAGGAAATGTAAGATAGTTGAGTACAAGAATTTTGTTGTCCTTATTGGGTTTTACTAAAGTTTAGATGAATTGTGTAAAGTTACTCCAGGTTGTAATATACTGTACACCTTTGATATCCTTTGAGGATGAGGTTCAGGACCTCTGTGTTAGCCACTTTCTTGTCACCAGAACAAAATACTCAATATCCTGTCTGTTCAAGGGAGGTTTTGTGAAGAAGACAGCTGAGGGGTCGGTGAGATGGTTCAATGATCTATAGTGTCTGCTTAGGAAAGCTTGGACAATTGGAGGGACCGTGGTTCGATCCCCAGCATCACATGCTGCACCAGCCCCACCCCTAGGGAAGGCTGAGCTGGCCATTAAAAAGAAAAAAGGAGCTGAGGTTTATATTGGCTCAGGGTTCTAGGAGCGTCAGTCCATGGATAGCATGCTCAAGCACAGTACTGAGATGTTTCAGGGCCCATGTGGAGGGAAACTGCTTATGTCATGGCAGCCAGGAGAAAGGTGCAGCCTGGCAGGAATTTAGACTGCAGGGGATGCCCCAGTGACCAGCCTCTTCTGATTCAGCTGCACCTAGCAGAACACTAAGCCTCTGAACTCCCAGTGGGTGAAGCCAAATCTCCCTAGGAATACAGTGCCCCATAAGCCAACCACTATCCATAAGCCCTCATCTGAACACATGGGATTTGGGGAGGGAAATATTAGTTCTAAAGAATAACAAGTCACTGAGGACACCAAAATCTATGGATGCTGAAATTTCAGTTGTATAATATTACTTAATTGTGTACATCCTTCTGTATGCTTTAGACTGTCTTTATCTTACTCACACATAATATAGTGCAAATGTTATGCAAATAGTTATGATCCTGAATTGTTTAATGAATGACAAGGGAAAATCTTTGCATACTTGGTACAGACACAATATTGTCCAAGTTTTTTTCCATTACAGCTGCTCTAGTTGGCCAATGTGGGAAAGCAGAAGCAAAAAGCTAACCATTTGTTGAATACATGAATGAATGAATGAACGAATGAATGAATGAATAAAGTATTTTGGACATTATTTAAAACATAACCTTTTAAAATATGGCCCTCTTCTGCCTTCTAGCTTCTTTCTGTGCATATTAACCTCATTATTCTGACATATTATTTGTGAATCAGAAACTACAATGCTCAAGAAAATATCTATTGTGGGAGAGCAGTGGTGTTGGCGAACAGCCTCTTTCAAGTTTCAGAGGGAAGCACTACTTTTTCAAGTTTAAGTGTCAGGAAAACCCACCTAGAGACATTTTAAGGCAAAGCAATCAAGAAAGAGAAACCAAGCAGTAAGGCTGAGCAGTGTTGTGCTGTTTTCTAACAGTTGTCTCAATCTCAAAATACACAAAACAAAAGATGGGGATATTTGGGGGAAAAATCAACAAACTTGATACATTATACTTCTGGAGAAATAAATTTTCTAACTCAAATCTTATTTATTAAAAATATGTCCAAAGACACATAGCATCACTTCTGGGTTTTCTTTTTTATCTCCCAGATCATAGTTTAACATTAGTATGTTCTGTATCTTATCTTTCAGCTGTTTACAAACGCTCACTGGATTTTTCCCAATATGCTGTTTTGTAAAATGGATGCTTAAAATATATTTTATGATGATATTTCCAATAATAAAAAAATAATGAATAAGGCAGCTTGGTAGAACATACAGTGAAGATTTTTTTATGTTGAAAATAGAAGCTGCTCATCGTCAATCTCAATATTTTAATATACTGAAAATCTAGAACAAGTTTTCTGTGTCAAAAATGGATAGCCTCTTCACCTAGCCTGGCTATACTTTGTAAAATTTTGTGATTTGAAATATTCATCTTTTGGGCTGGGGAGATATTTCGGCAATCTAAGTGCCTGTCTGGCAAGTACAAGGGCCTGGGTGGGATCTCCGGTACCGCATGCCCTGCCAGCCACTGAAACCTAGCCTGGTGGCACAAACCTGAAATGCCAGTGATGGAGAGGCACTGTGGTGCACGCACACAGTGCAGTCTCAGCTCGGTGGCAGCTGCAGCATGAGAATCCTGAGTTTGAAGCCAGTGTGGTCTACGTAGTGACAGCTTGTCTCAAACAATACTAAGCCAAAATTGGAGTACTGTATCATTGCTGTGAGTTCAACTGCATGTTAAGTCCTGTAAATCCTTCTAGTAAGTGACTGAGCCTGGGGACGGTCTTCCTTTGTCAGCATGCCTTTGGTGATATTGTGAAATTTTAATCAATACTAATATGCCAGGGATAGATTCATGATATCATGATAAGGAGAAACAAAGCAGTGCATAATTAATTAATAATAAAATGTATATGTTTCTGTATGTCTGAGGAATTTATATGGGAGATTATGTAGTCAACGATATTCTTGTTTTTAAGTGGCAGCCTCCAAAGAACTGGGATTACAGGTGTATCCCACCACATTCACTCTCATTTGCCATCTCAGCATGCCCTGGTGGCGGGGCCCTCAAGGCAGGACAGGGATGAAACCCCCGGCCCTGTACTCTGCGTTAACAGGTGCTTTAGTCCTTTCAGCTATCTGGGCAACCCTACATTATTTTTTATCTACAATTAAGAGATGAGCTTTTGAAGGGTGGAAGATGTGACTACTTCTAATACTTTTTTGTCCTTTTCTTACCTCATATGCTTAAGAGTCTTCTGCTTCTGATTTGACTGAAAATGCTTATACAGATCATATAAACACCAGGCCTGTGAAACAATTGACAGCTACACCGTCCTTTCCCCAAACACAGTTTAAACCAACTGCCTCATGGAAATTTTTTCTTTGTTCTGGTTTTACTTTTTAGATCAGCTATGCATCAGTTTTATTTTTTATTTACTTATTTTTATTTTTCACTGCATTTAATGAGAAATAACAATGTGACAATTTCAAAATACGTTAGTAGTACATTTCCAGCATTTGATACAATGCACATTGTTGCCCTCCTAGTAGTTATACAGAGCACAGGGTGTACACGTGATAATTTTTCTAATCATTATTGGTACAAAAAATAATTCTCCTACATACTTTGATTAACAAAAATGAAAGTAAATTGGCAGGATATGTCAGTGGCTGTGTTGTAATTTCTAATAACACTGGAATAAAAATGTATACTACACAAAATTGTGTGTCTAAATGGTACTATCACTAACATCTTTTTTAGAGTTTTTATATTATTGGAAACTAATAATTTTATTTAAACCTGATATGTCCAGCAACTTGTACAGTTAATAAAAAGTAACTACTAACTCTGCTCATGAAAGTCCTGAATATAGTTTTTGCCTGGCTCTATAACTTGTCATCATTTCATGTTCTAAATGTCAAGAGAGTCTCTATATGCTGTATCATTTTCCTGTATAGGCAGCCAAAGCTGTCTTCCAAGTCATGCTTTTGGTCCAAACCTGTCAAGCACACACCACTTGGCTTCTAATTGTTGAGAATGTTTGTAGAGGAGATTTATGAATAGAGATGAAAATCACGGGTCAGTTAGATGCCACAATGACAAATACTTCAATACTGATATAGGCACATTGAAATCACATAGTCAAAGTGTGATAACTAAAGAATCGAGTCATTTGTTCATTCATTTATTTATTTATTTATTATCTTTTTTACACAGGTTCTCACTAGGCACCTCAGGCTGGCCTTGAGCTCACTTTGTGGCCCAGGCTGGCTTCGAACTCATAATGATCCTCCTCATTCAGCCTCCTAAGTGCTGGGATTTCAAGCATGCATCACCACACTCAGAGAATTGAAACCTTTAAATTTAACAATGTGATGGAATAATAGCCTAGCTATTTTCTATATTTTATCTAATTCATTAGTAAAAAATTTATTTTATCTGTAGAGTCATCTTCACATTCATCCTAATAGCCCTTGCCTAAAACCTCTCAAGTAACTATTGCATTTTAGGTAAGTATTAGGCTGTTACAATTGTACTTATGCATATCTGCCCAGGAGATAGGTAAATCAGTCGTTACTGTGCCCTATGAAGCTACATAATTACATACCTTTCAAGTGCATATTATTTACTTAGGGCATGACTACTTCAAGGTAGACATGAGTCCATACACATTTGACATTTTCAGTCCAAGCTTTCAGTCTTAGGAGGAACTAAAAGTTTGGAAGCTTTTGAGTACGCAGTAAGAAGAACATAGACATGCACTTCACACAGGCAACCTTGATTTCCAAGTATCTATCTATCTATCTATCTATCTATCTATCTATCTATCTATCTAATTTTTAAAGACATAAACACCAAACAAAGAAACAATAAAAATGATGTAGAATTTCAAAACAAGATGATAGGAAATTAATAATAGTTTTCATAGTACATATTGTTATCTTAAAAGTAGTTGTTCAGGGGGGCCCGGTGGGATGGCTCAGTGGTCTAAAGCGCCTGCTTGGGAAAGCTTGGGCAGCTTCAGGGACCTCGGTTCGATCCCCGGCACCACATGATGCGCCAGCCCTCCCCTCAGGACAGGCTGAGCCGGCCATAAAAATGAGTGAATAAACAAACAAAGGTTCTGAAACAAGAAAAAATATAAATAAAATTAAAACAAAAACAAACAAAAAAAAAAAAAACAAAGTAGTTGTTCAGGTTACCAGATACATGCATGCAAAATTGATCAGACAATATAAGCACTAACTATTCCTTTCAATGAACTAATGGAAATTAGTGATATTTTTATTTTAGCTATATTATATATAATTTATTGTATATTCATCTTTTTCTTCCTCCCTTCTTTTCTGTTTTACCCCATCCTAGTTATTCTTTCAATTTGAGCAGTTTGTTTCCCTTTCACAATATTTACTATACTTTCTGGGTCAGATTTACTCTTTCAGTTTCTTATAGTAGGAAGATATTACAATGTTCATGCATGTGATTCTGATTTATTTTACTTATGAATATTGTCTGTAGTTGCATCTGTTTACCTAAAAAGCCTTCAGTTCATCTTTCTTTTTTTTCTTTTTTTTTAATTTAATATTTTTATTGGTTAAATTTAACAATGGTTATATTACATATTTTCATCATCAGATCAGTTTAGATTAATACATATAGGTATATAAGATT